>JAMLFY010000079.1:0-79830 GCA_030441495.1 Dalbergia oliveri
GCGCATGCAACCTGGAAGACCACGCTTAAGGCCCTGAAAATGATGGTGAAGGGTATCTCATAACTTCTCATGAGCGGAGGAGGAGGAGGCAAATGGGGTGGTGTCTGAAAATTTAAGAACCTCCAGAATTTCGAAGATGTTTGTCAACCGCCCTCGGCACTCCTCACCATTTCGAGGACCATGATCATGCCATTAACTTGAAGGAAGGATCCCTTATACCTCATGTGAACCTCCAGGGAATTGTGGCGAAATGCTTGGTACAGGAATCATTAGGCCCAGGATTAGTCCCTATTCTAGTCCTGTGCTTTGGTTAAGAAAAAGATAGTGGGTGGAGGTTTTGTGTAGACTATAGGTGGTGAAGATAAGATAACTGTCCCTAATAAGTTCCCTATCCCAGTGATTGATGAGCTGCTAGATGAGTTAGGTGGAGCCATAATTTTCTCAAGCTAGACTTGAAGTTTGGCTACCATCAAATAAGGATGAGAGAGAAGGATGTTGAGAAAACCTTTTGGACGCACGAAGGGCACTATGAATTTCTAGTAATGCCCTTCGGATTATCCAATGCCCCAATTCTACTTTCCAAGCCTTGATGAATCAAATTCTTAAACCGTATTTGAGGAGGTTCGTTCTAGTATTTTTTGATGACATTCTTGTCTTTAGGAAGTCAAGGGAGGAGCATTTAGAGCATGTGGGAAGGGTGCTGTCCTTCGAGAGAGAGATTAGCTCTTTATTAACATAAAGAAGTGTAGTTTCGGTACCCAAGATAGAATATTTGGGCATATTGTCTCTAAGCAAGGGGTGGCGCTAATTCGAAGAAAATAGAAGCAGGTGACTCTTGGCAAGCTTCAACCAATTTGAAACTGGTGGATTTTTGGGGTTAACAGGCTACTACAAGATTTGTAAAAGGATATGGGAGAATAGCTTGGCCTCTAACTCAACCTGCTCAAGAAAGATGCTTTTAATTGGAGCTTGGAGGCTCAGATGGCTTTTGATAAGCTGAAGAAAACAATGACTTCGCTATTCTGCTTGCCTGTCCCGTTTTGAAAAAGGAGTTTGTGATAGAAATTGATGCTTTCTGAAAGGGATTAGGTGTTGTCCTCATGCAGAAGGCAAACTAGTAGCCTTTGGAGTCACACTCTGTCCTAGAGAGCTAAACAAAAAGCGATTTATGAGAGGGAGTTGATGGCTATAGTGATAGCGGTTCATAAGTGGAGGCACTACCTATTGGGAAGAAAATTCATAGTAAACACGAATAGAGGGAGCTTGAAATTTCTGGGTGACCAACGGATGATGGAGAAGAGTAGGAAATATGGATGTCCAAATTAATGGGGTTTGATTTTGAGATAAGGTACAAAAAAGGAGAATGGGTAGCTGATGCTTCTCTAGGCAGCATTATTTGAGCAATTCCCTGTCACTTTCAAGAATGGGAAGGTTTAGAGGAGAAGAAGTGCAAAGGGGAGCAAGCTTCTAGCAATCATGTAGGGTTGGTGCAAGGAACACTGTCCAGAAAGGGTTTGAACTCAAGGGGGGAAGCTTTACTACAAGAACAGGCTAGGTCATTCCCAAGGATTCCCCAAGGATCCCCTATTTTACATGAATTCCATGACTCTATTGTAGGGGGCCACTTGAGTTTCTACAGGACCTATAAGAGAATGTCTGGGCTGTTGTGGTGGGAAGGGATGAAACGGAGAATTCGGCAACACATTCAAGGCTTGTGACACATGTAATAGAAACAAGTATCAAACTCTTTCCCCTGGAGGGTTACTCCAACCCCTACCAACACCCTCCTAAGTTTGGGATGAAATCACAATGGACTTCATTGGGGGTTACCAAGAGCTCATGGTTTGGACACAATCTTGGTGGTAGTTGATAGACTGACTAAATACAGTCATTTCCTTAGTTTAGCTCACCCTTACCATGCCAAAGATGTGGAGGGAATTTTGTAAGGGAGGTGGTAGGCTGGATCTGTTTTCCTTCCTCCATTGTCACGTGAGGAGGGAGTGTTTATGAGTCACTTCTGGACTGAAATTATTTAGAATGGTTGAACAAGCTAAGTATATGGTCAGCCTGCCACCCACAGACGACGGACAACGGAGGTGGTTAATAGGTGCTTAGAGACCTATTTGAGGTGTTTCACTGGATCCAAACCAAAATTGGCCAAAATGGTTAAGTTGGGGCCGAGTCTGTGGTTCAACACAACCTATAGTGCCTCAACCAACACTACCCCTTTCGGGCTTTGTATGGAGAGACCCCCTTACCTTATTAAGGGAGCGGACAACATTCCTCAGGAGAAGACATCAACTTGCTGTTGGGAAGGAGACACAATTTTAGATGAGCTGAAGTGGGATCTTCCAAGGCTCAAGACCGCATGAAGAGCCAAGTGGATAAAGAGAAAGGGATGTACAATTAGAAGTTGGGAAATGGTGTACCTCAAATTACAGCCTTATAGGTTGAAGTCACTAGCCAATAGAGAGTGAAATCAGAAGCTCAGACCCAAGATTCTATGTGCCACATAAAGTGTTGGAAAAGATAGGACAGGTTGCCTGTAGATTCCAAGTTCCCTGGGTTCTTTAGTTCATCCTATTTTTCATGTTTCTCTACTCAAGAAGTGTATCTCCCCTCAAAGCTTGAGTCAGCCCCCGCCTGTTGGTTTAACAGAAGAACTTGAATTAAAGGTGTAGCCAGAAGAAGTCTTGGTCGGGCATTGGCAGCAAGGCAGTGATCAAGAAGTTCTCATCAAATGAAAGGATATGCCAGGATTTTGAAAGCTCTTGGGAGGTTGTCGAAGATATCAAGTTAAATTTTCCTTATTCCACCTGAGGACAAGGTGGTAGTTCAAGGGGGTATTGTTAGAGACCAACTTCCAAAAGGGATACAAGTGTACAAAAGAAGAAATACAGGGGTCCATAGGAATTAGAGATAGAGAATAAGGGACTGTTGATATTGTGGGGCCCTTGGGTCCCAACTGAATTGCTTGTGTGCTGTGGTGGTGTGTGAGAGTGTGTGCTGGCATAAGGATCATGAAGGAAAGGGTATATTTGTTGGGAGGCTAGAATGTAGGAGGGCAGGCATTTTTCTTGAGGAAAGGGTTGGGCTTACAGAGAAAGGCTGCTTTAGTGCTATGTTTCTGTTCTCTTAGTATTGCATTTTCCTTACTGAGTATATTTCCTCTAAATGCTAATAGCACAGTTCCTCCATTTCTGCATTTCTGTTTTTCCTGGTTCTTATTATACTCATGCATATCTAAGGCATTGGTGATGTTTCTGCTTGGAGTAATGAAATAGCTGTTTTCAGTGGAGATGTGGCAGTGTTTAAAGAAATTAGGTGGAATTTTATACATATAGGTAACCTGTGTTTTATATCTAACTTTTGTTCTGCCAATAATTGTTGCAGTACAACAACAATTATGACTTTTTTCACTAAGTAACCTCGCAATGCTAGGGAAATATTGTTCCTCTTAGGTGAGAAAAAGAAAAAAATCCCTTTTTTTCCTAGTAAAAACTAATAGTAATTGGACTTCATTATAACTTTCCTCAGAAACACTAAACCAAAAACATCTTTTCCTTTCTTTTTTTTTTTCATAAACCAGAAAGGATGATAGTTGAGTCTATTCTAAATTTGAAATTTTGACTACTCTTAATTAAAATTTAAAACACTTCTGGACTTGAAAAAATCTATAATAATAAGCATTACTTCTAATAGAAATTGGACTTCATTATAACTTTCTTAAGAAACACTAAACTAAAACATTTTTCCTTTCTTTTTTCGTTCATAAACCAGAAAGGATGATAGTTGAGTCTATTTCTAAAGTTGAAATTTTGATTACTCTTAATTAAAATTTAAAACACTTCTGGACTTGAAAAAGAATCTATAATAATAAGCATTACTTTTGAATTTATTTTTAAAGGAAAACACAACTGGTGAGTATGATGATTTGTCAGCAATATAATTACAGCACCGAGTCTGCAATGCATACTAAAGATTAATTAACTATGATTCTCCCATAAGTACATTGATGCTAAGGTAATTAACTGAATTCTACCCACATAAGTCGAATGAAAGGCTCTTCAACTATTAGTAACATTTTGGTCAACCGGAAGTGCATCAACCTGGGCTCCGTTGACTCTTACTCTGTGGCTGCCTTTTGTGCCTGAACATGTTAAGATAATGGTGTTATGAAACACAAAAGTTGACAATAATAAAACGAATTTAGTTCTAGATAGGAGGACTCACTTCCTTGTCCCAATTGGTGCTTAAGGTGGCAAGAAGAAAACACACCACTTGCACAACAAGTGCAAACATAAGTCCCAAAAAGAGTCCCTGTGTTTATGAAGAATCAATATCACTTCAAAAGCACTAGCTCCATTTGAACAAAGTTTACTAAGAAACGTTACGACAAATTGATTAAGCCTTTTACCTCTCCTTTCATGTGGAGGACAAAACCTAACACAATTGAAAAAAGGAACTCCCACAAGATAATAAGATCCAAGATTGACAAATGCCCCAAGCTTCTGCCAACCACTTCCTCTGACAACGCCTTTTTCAAAACCCAAGAATTAGGAAAAGATCAAGTTCACATATGCATGGGAATGTGGATAGATACTTTCACGTGAAATTCTCATATATATGTCTTAATCATACGTGATCTTTTACTAATATAAAGTGAGATTCAGAGACAAAACGTGTGACCAAAAAGAGTAAAAGATGAAAGATCATATATGATCAAATTATATGAAAATTTTACATGAAAGGACTCTTGCCTGTTTATAAACACAAAGCCCTCAATATACAACTTCAAAGATATTAGTTTGATTACATTTCATCTACTACGAAGCTTAGTCAGGGAGAAACATAAAAAGTGTATATATTGAAAATTTTGGAGCTCATTGAATTATTATATTCAATACCTTGAAATCCTGTTTGAATTGAATCAACAAAGGCATTGCATGCCAGAATTGGCATCATGGATGTCAAATATTTGACCACTTCATCCACGTTGGTAAATGCATGGCCCCAAATTTTCCTTATCAGCATAAGGATAGCAAATTCTATAACTCCCACAACGAAGGTTATGATTAAGGAGACTTTTACAGCTAAATGTGCTGCTTTTGGTTGGCCAGCCCCTAGTTCATTTGAGATCCTTGTACTAAAGAGTGGAAACATGTAATGAGACTAGTTAGGGGCATAGCAGCACAAACACGTCTCTGCATTATTATTTTTGGTGGAATGAATCTTCATTCTGGTATCTAAAGTTGTATATGTATGTACTTTATTCTAGTCCTAAAATTAGGAAAGTAATTTAGTACTTGAAATTGTAAAATGTGATTTACATTAGTTCTTAGAGTTACATACTATAAGAACTTACTTGAATCACCTATCGACTAACTTATCCATATTTTACAATTTCATAAACTAAATTGCTAATTTCTTAATATTAAAAACTAGAGTGAAATACACATATAACTTCAGAGACCAAAATGAACATTCACTCATTTTTGGTGAATAGTGATAGTCTGATAAAAACTTTACTGACTTTTCTATGGCTGGCATAGCATGTACAATTTTTTGTGCTTCGGATATTAATACAAGTAGCACAGTTCAGAATGAAATACTAACCTTGCAGCCATACTAACTCCAAAGGGTACCATCCAAAATATACCAGATGTATTAAGGCTGGGGATGAGAAGTACAATTGGTCATTGAGAGAACAAAGCATGAAATTGGCGTATCTGAAAGAGAGGTTAATGTAACGGCACACCATACAAAATCTAGAGCATATAATAGGATACCCCTGAAGGACTTTTAGTGAAAAACTAACCATATAGAAAGCACTGAAGTTTGCAATTTTGGATTAGGAAGAGCACCAGACAGAAGCACCATTAGTTCAAACGTCCATGTTTCTAAGCTGTAACATGGTAATACAATAGAGCAGCAATTAGAAGTCACAAATAGGTCGTTCACAAATAATTAATGCTATTGCTACCAGTTCCGTCCTTTAAAGAACTTGATTTCTGTCTGACTAATTTGATTATAAAAAATGTGAGATTGAAGGACAATTCAAGGGTGGCTAAATCTTTAAAGAAAGAGCTGCGTTATTTGAACACACTCAATGAGTATACCAATCGACATTGGGACAACATCAGTTAATGGTGCAGAATTTACATTGATTAATGAGAAATCAGGGGACTATAGTGACAAATAATAATATTGTTAGCCAATTCTCCTGGTATAAACTCTATTTACCCAAGTCATTTGAATATGAGTCCTTATGGACGATAACATTATTGCTTATTACATCACTTCCCTCTATTATGTATTCCTCAGTGGTCAATAGACATACTGCTTGAGTATTTACAAATAATTAACAACGGTTCTTCAAGAAGTATCTTTAAAGTACTAATACTTTTACCCCTATTAACCTCTGAGATATTCTTGCATAGGTACAATTCTAGAAACTCACATTTAGACACACTGATAATAGAAATGGGTTCCACCAACTTTATTTAAGATACAATCACTTGATTACAGGTCTCACCACCTTTATTGTGAGTACGTGAACTTTTAGCTTCATGTATATTCAAGAATTTTTCTTAACTGCTTTGGACAATTTTGGTTTAGCAACTAATAGTATTCCTAGTTCCAGAACCAAAACAAAAAATGGAAAAAAACAGGCAAAGAGCGAAGAATAATATATCATACCAGACCATGATTGCTGATGGAAAAGCTAGTGTGAGAAATTGAGGGATCTTATGCAAAGCTTCCTTTGAGAAACCGGTCCAAGTGCTTTTGCAAGAAGGGAGAACATGACATAAAGTGCTAGTACTATCGTGTTAAGCCAAGTCGAAAAGCAAATTGCAATGGCAGCTCCTTCAGTACTAAGCCCAAGTTTTGTAACAAGAACCCAACATGCAAGCACATGTGCCAAGCTAGTGAACACAGTAGCCAGCACCATAGGGAACAATGTTCTGTGTTTGTAGGAACTTCACATAGCACCTAAGAAGACCATTGGCTGAAAGGCTTGGTATCAAGTAACGTGCATATTGTTCAGCTTCTGCTGCTATGCTTTTGTCTTGACGCATAAGCACTAGAATTGGCCTTAAATTTGCCCAAATAATAGAGATTGGTATGGTTAAGGAGCAAAACCAACATGCCTCTTTGAGTGTGTATACCAACCATGTGATACTGCTGTGCTCCATATGATTGACCACAAAATGTGTCCAATGCGCTTGACAAACCCATCTGTGTGAGCCATAAACATTAGTATGTAGAGCGTTATCATCCATATGTAGCACAGCAGATATAGAATAATTACTTTATCTTCAATTAATCATTAAGCTTTTGTTTGCTTTTGTGTATGAGTAGAATAACTTTATGCATAGGGTTAAGGTTTTAGTCTGTCAAAAATCAATATGTTCATAAGTGAAAAATATAAGAACTACTTTGAAAAATATGGATCAATACCTTGACTAGGAGAACTTATAATGAGCAAACTCAAATGTGCCCACATATAGAAATTGATATCATAATGATTAGATCAAGACCTAAATTAATTAAAATGAAAACCAGCACAAAGAAAGTATGGAGACCAAAATATAATTGATTTTTTTTTTGGAATGATTAATTAATTAAATTTATAAAGACTAACTAAAATTAAAATCATATATATAGTTAGTGCTTGAGTTTCATCATATGGTATATTATTATATCATTCAATAAATTTCATAGAGAAAGTGTATGTGTAACCGTAGGTTTGGGACATCATACTAATAGTAACTAGAAACAGATGAAACAATGATAGAATCTTTAAAATGATTATTTTTGAAAAATATTATTTGTATTACATTGTGTGTGTAATATAATATCAACTAACATTTTAAGGATTAGATGTGAGGTATGAATTGGACAATATTTTTATATCCAATGAGTATAAATAACATAACTCTTATTTTTTTTGGACAAATCTAAAAAACATGCGAGCTGAGATGTTGATAAGAGGTGTATATAGAGTTGGTGCAAATATCATGCCTCAATTTAATATCTTATGTATTTATTTGCGTGGTCAAACTCTTTGAATAAACTGTCATACAAGATCGAATAGGAGTTGAGAAAAATTACAAAAGCAAATTCACAACAGAGAGACTTACATTGAATTTTTTAAGGATATGTATGTTATTTGAACACATTTTATTAATATCATCCAGACACAATGAGAGACTGCACCGCATGAAGAGGAATATAATTACAAGGTAGTCATAACTTTTTTTGAATTTTTCTATTGTTTTCTATTTCAAGTTTAACCACGGGGTGACGGCATGATGTTGACTTTTATGTTATGTACAATGAATATTTGTCTTTTTTTTTTTTCATTTTAGCGATCGGTGGGATTTTCAAAATTGACTTGAATTCCCTCTGCAATTTATTGATATTTTTATATCAAAGGGTGCTGCAGTTTTCTTTTTTTTTTGTAAAATTTTCAACTAATATATAAGTTACACATAAAATTAAAAAAATTGATCCAATCCAATAAAATATTACAAGAAACTAAAAGTATTTTTTTCAAAGATTTAATTTTGGTACATTATAAAAGTCACCTTTCATAGAAACTATATAACATCTTCTAATTCATAACATCTTCAACTCAAAAAAAAAAAAAAAATCTTTTACTTTTTTGTGTGTTTTAAAAAAAACCTATATTTAAGGCTATTTTTACTCTTATCTAATAATCATATAATGTTACATTCCTAAAATATTTGATTTTTATATGGATTTAATTTTGATACATAATCAATATTTTTTTTTTCACATTATCAATTTAATTGAATATCAGATTGCATGATTAAAAGTATTTGCATAAAACACAATATATAATTAGTTGATAATATAAAAACTTTAAAATATATCAAAATTAATTTCCTCTCATATATGCAGCTAATTTTCAATATAAAATACTTTATGTTGTATTAAAATTAAAATTAGTTTAAAATATTTGTGAACTATGTGATTAAGGTTGTTGATATTTATGTGTAACATTACACATAAAACTTATTAATTAAAATTTTTATCCTATTTTTAATTTATTTTTTATCCTTATAACAAACACATCTAAATTATGAAAATATTAAGGAAACAATAATATTTTTATTTATATATAATTAGCAAAGACTTAAAAGTTTGTAATAAAAATAGTGATGAAAAATATAATTATTAAACTATCAAATTAACTCTTAATTTTTTATGAATTTATAATCTTACCACATAAAAACGAGTTTATCTAAACTCTCAAATTTAATAATCTTGTAAGATAATATAGTTATTAAACTATCGAGTTAACTTTTAAATTCTTACAAGTTTATAAACTTACCATACAAAATATAAGTTTATTTTAACTCTTGAGGATGGTAATCTTAACAAAAAGTGTAAATAAACAATTCTGATGATGTTTGATGTTACCTTCGTCACTAAACAACTGACTAAGCATTTCATCCACACCAAAGAAAGAAAATGAAGACGTAATTCTATTGAACTTGTGCAACACATTTTTCCACTTTTGCTAGTCCAAACTAAGCTTTGAAGGATAGACAACTTTTTTTTTTTAGGTAATAAGGATAGATAACTTTATTATAACATTATGGCACATTAAACACCTCCAACACGCATGCATTCATACACATATATCTCGCAAATACTTGTAATTAACTAGCTGCATATAACAGAAAGAAAATCATGATGTAAACATACCATGACATTGAAACCAGTGACATTTACAAAAGAAGTAGCCATAGAAGCACCAGCAAGAAGCAAATCCCCCAATGGCCCACAAACATCATTGATATCATTTGTAAGCTGAACTGAAAACACACACTAAGACCATAGGCCCTCCTAGCCATAGCTGCTTCTTTGCTTCCTCTGCAATCTCGCCTCTCCACCAGATGGCCATTTTGGCTTTCCCTCTCTTGCTCAACTCCGTCACACAATGGAACAGTCTTCTCAAAGCAGAAGTTATTAATGCCTTGTATCCTCTCAAAAAGCACACTGCCTTGAAAAGTACAATAAGGGCCCATTAGAGAAAATTTTTACATATTCATGAATGATGATTGCTGACCTTGTGAAAGTTCATATGATACATTTATTTTGGACAAAATACTCACCTCCTTTTTTTAATCAACTTACAGTTTAGGATAGTTTTGTAATTTTATTTTTTTATATTAATTACTATTTCAACTCTTTCTCTCACTTCATTCTTTAAAAAATAAATAGTTTAGGATAGAACATTCATCCGATGGCTCTATCGTTAAGAATGAAGGATGTACAACTGGTTCAAGTGCACTTTATTGATTAGGATTTTAAATTTATACTCATTGAATTTCAAGAGGAAATTGGGGAAAGTCTAGGTTAGGCCTATTAGATTACTACAATATAATTGAGTTTACGTACGAACACTTGAAAAATATTGCACAAAGAATTTTAACAACATTTTTTATTTTTTAGTAACACTTTTCAAATGTGGGAAATTATTTTTTTTTATAGTGTATGAAGTAAACAATATTTCAGATATTATATTAAAGGAAAAATTATGTTATTAGTTCTATTACTAAGACTAAACTATCGCGATTTTCGTCTTAGCAAAAAACGATTCTTCTTTTGATGCGTCTCGAAGCCAATGGGACAACACTCCAAAACTTACCAATGATGAGTTTTCGCTGGTCAACTTTTATATTAAATGATTATTTTTTAGAAATTCTTATTGCTTTATTTTTAAAAAAATTAATATTTATAAATGAAATCTGTCATTAACGAATTTTATTTAAAAAAATTATATTTTATTAAATATGATTAAATGAATAATAAAGGTTAATTTAAAAAAAATTTATAATTTTTTTATGAAATTCCTACTATTATAAATTTCATACCCATATACATATAAATAATCAAACAAACTTATTTTAGGCAAATTTTATCAATAAAGACCGAATAGAAAAAAATGACCCTTCAAATGTTAGTAAAAAAATTTTAATGACACTTCTTCATAATTAATGTTACTAGAAGTTGAATATGATATAGTGTAGGAGTATGTGGCACAAGAAAGAAAAAATAATATGGGGGATGGCGACAGAAAAGTAAAACAAAATTGCCATTTTAATTCATTTGTTCCTTTTTATTTTTATGTCCTTTTTTCTGTTTTTCTATTTTAGTTTATTTTGGTCAAGCGAGAAGCTAGTGGACAGGCGAGTTGTGTTTCTGTTCTCCCCAAGAAAATGAGTAAATATAGTTGCGTCTCTTGATCAAGTTCCATATATGATTTTACTTTAGCAATTTGAGTAAATATAGAATAGGAAAGATGAGGAGAGAAATTGAAAATAAAATATTTATGAAGCAAAGAAAGTGTTGAAACAATAATTAACATATACAAAATAAAATTATAAAACTACCCCTAAACTACAAGTTGATTGAAAAAAAAAAAGGAAGCAATAATTTTGCTTAAAACAAAATGTGTATAATGTTATAATTATATGAAGATGTGAGGGTAAGTAATTTCCTTCATAAAACATCTTTGTAGAATAATATTATTTAAACATTTAAAATTGGGTATCACATAAAATACTTTTTTTTATTGGATGTGGTGGGTTAATGGATAAGTGTAACGTTTATCATCATATTAATGATAATAAAATGAGTGTATTAATAGACATCCATTATTTTTAGGTATTGAAATAATTTTTTTATTTTTTATAGTTCAACATATCACAAAATTATTGTGTAAAATTTATAATTTTATGAATAATTACACTGATTTCTTATGAATTTATAAAATTATTTTACCTCATTCTCTTTTATTACACATTAAATAGAATGTTTAGAGGAGACCCTTACCACTATTAAAAAAAAATGGGACAAGGATAAATTCCATTAAACCTTATCATAAGATAAATGAAATTTATCCTAATAAATTTTTATGGATTAAATTATTAATAGTATATAATAACATATTTTCTTATTATAAGAATATTTAAGAATTTTTCACACTATTGAAATGGAAAAATTCTTTTATACTCCCGGAAAATCAATTTTTTCCTCCATGACATCACTTCAACCCTTGATTGTTTTTCCTCTACCTCTCTCTCTCCTTCACCCTAGATGCATCAAAGGTTGATATACAATGTGGAGTAAATCCACTCTTCCTCCCGGTGGAGGAAAGATTACTCATTGAAATGCATGGACGAAACTTGGCTTTGACTGCATGGTCTCCGTTGACACGTGGCATTGGATGGGTCAGGTCAGGGGCTTATCTTGAATTCGAAAGATCTGTGTTTTTGTAGGCATTAATTGCGGTCTAGTCTTGCCTACACTTTGGCGTCACTGTTTGACTCTTGGTACCAGTTACAGTTATTTAAAGTTCAATTAAGTATGTATTTCCTTCGTTTTGAAATAATTATAAAATATTACATAATATATATTAAAAAAATTAAAAATTGATAATTAATAAATATAAAAAATAGTATGAGTTGGTAAAATTATTTTTATATGATTATTATTACTTATTTTGTAAAGAAAAAGATCATTTTTTTTACATCTTTATTTAATTTTAAAAACACTAACAAACAACGCCAAAAATTTTATAAATATATTTTCTTTCATAATCACATCCAAATACACTTCATGGGTGCATTTACTTTAGGTTTTAAAAAAAGTGATTTTACAATTTAAATTTTATATATATTAAAAAAATTAAAAATTAATTTTTTTTTCAAAAGTTACTCTATTCAACTTCTTAAAAAAAAAGGCTAAAAACTGATATTATTTTTAACTTCTGATTAGTTTGAAAATTTTATTGAAATAATAAAAAGTGTTTAAAAAGTGGTTTTTTTTTAAAAAAAATATAATAAAATAATATAATAATTATAAATATGTATATATAGACATAGGTTTTAATATATAATAAAACAATATTAACTTATGTTAAGAAGAATTCATATCTAACTTCTAATTTTAAAAATAAATATATTTTATCTATAAAAAATAATTATAAATATTAAAGAAATGTATGAGTTCATATTTCAGACAACAAAATTAATTATTTTTTATTATCGTGAGTTATCTCAAAGAAAATAAAATAAAAACATATTGTAGAAGCGTTTTTTGACTTTCTAGAAAAGTTATGGTGTAGGTCCAATAATATTTTATTTTATTATTTGTAATTTGTTTGAATAGTTTCTTAATTTAGTAAGCTTTGGGAGAGTTCAAATTGAAAGATGTTTTAGAAATGTAAGTGGCAAGAATTTTCACTTAACGGTTCTCGAATGTATTGTATAAGTATAGATTTAAGCATTGTTCTCACTGCCACTGCCGTCATCTTCATTGACCATCCAATCTTTTTGTGGTCCCATTAGTTATCAAATACCGCGGTTCTGTTTGACTTAGAAGAAGAAAGCATTCACGGTTACATCAAAAAAGAAGGGAAAAAAAAAATACATTGTGGAGAAGGCTATGTAAGTTTCTTATGTATGAATATGATGACGAAATGTCGAATTAATGCTGCCGATTTGAAGTGGGACCTGCTGGGTTTGTCCCTTTGTTTTGAGAACAACAATTGAAAATATTATTTCAATATCTATACAGGTGTAGGTGTAGATATCTATAATAGTGTGAAAGAAATGATAAAAAGATAATAAATTGAGAGAAAAAATAAATAATTAAACTTATATATTTTGTTAGTAAGAAATTTAAGTATATGAGGAAATTAAATGCTGCAATATTATTGATGATTAAAAATTAACTCTAGTTCTCATTCCTCAAGATACTCTAAGTATAGTTATGGCACCCTTTTGCTCAGCATTACATTAATTGCATTAAATGAATTAAAACACGATTTTTTTTTCGACTTCAAAAGCACCTACGATCTTTTTCCATTTACTGATCATCACTATAACTGCATTCTTTTTTTTTTTGGTTTGGTAGTTCACTATAACCACATTATTATTTTTTGCATAAACATTGATAGATGTATATCACCATAGAACCTAATTTTTATTTGAATTTTGCTAATAAATGCTTTAATATATTTTTTAAGAATCTTAAAGTAAAAAGTTTTCTATAAAAAAATAAAATTTTTAAGTTTTCAATTCATTAAATGTATTAAAAACTTGGATCTTCTACTTTTGATTTTATAAAGAGTGTCCTAAGCACACTTATTAGTAAAATCTTTTTTTATTTATTTGTATCCTTTTCTTGTAATCTCTTGTAGTGTATATAAAAAGGAAATTTTCATATTGAAAAAATGAGTTTCATATTTTTAAAGTACGAGACTCATCATTAATTTTTGAAAATTGCTTTTTCAATATTCTTAATAATAGTAGCTAGAAAAACCCATATAATTTTCTCTCTACATTCCTTTTTTCTCTCTCATTTTCACTTCATCTGTCCATTTTTATTAATTTTTTTATCATAAAATATTTATCAATTTCTTATATCAGGAAGCATTAAATTTTGTTTTAGTGCTACCCCTAATATAATTAATTATGTTTATTTTTCAACAATATTATAATAATATAAATTTATACTTTAATAGTGGTAATATGATCTACCCATACATTTTTTTTACCAATATCAAAATATATTTATTATTTTCTTAATTTGTATTTTTTTTTTGTTTTTGGACAGATAGAGGTAAAAAAAAAGGGAGTATTAGGTCCTCTATAGGTAAATAACTTATTTAAATACTTATACTGAATTAACTTTTAAAAAATAGTTTATGAATAAATTATTTTATATACAAATATACAATAATAAAAATGGCTTGTTTTTGGTATTTTATAAAGTGCTTATTAAGAAGTTAGATATTTTAATTTATTAAAAATATTGAAAATAATTTTTAGAAGTAATAAGTTTTTTAGCCAAATAGTATAAAAAGTAAAAATGTGACTTTTAACTTTAAAAGTTAAAAAATATCATAGGTTATACTATCTAAATGGACCTTTAGTCATTTTAAAAAAACAATGTGTTCCATATTGCTTGTCATTTTAGCATTTCAGTAGAAAATTAATTATTATATACCAATTTTATCCCTACTTTAACTAGTAGAGTGTGGTAAGTGCATGAGTCAGTGTGGGAGAAATATATATAATGTATTAATTGAATAAAATACTTTTCAATCATATAAAAATTAAACTTATAATTATAACTTATAATTGAAAAAAATTATTTTAATTAATATACGTAGTCAAAATATTATCATTGCTAATTATGTATATATCACATATTATCATTTTTATCACTTAAATTAATGAATTAATATTTATAGAAAATATCAATGTAATCTTAGTAAACTTCGGTAGAAGCCAGTGATATTTTGTAAAATAAAAAAGTGCCTACCATAATTAAATTAAATCGTAGATGAAGTGAGTGTAAATTATTCAAACAAACATGAACACTAAATAATTCTGCCGTTTCTACCATAATTGGTGCTGACTTTTAGGTTCATAAAGTCAGCATTACCTAAAGCACAGTTACTTATCAACTACTCAATCAACACTCTGAATGAATATATATATATATAGGATTATTAACAGAAATTAGAATAATTATTAAATAAAATAAAATAATATAATTCATTAATTCATCTAAAATTAACAATTATGATCTATTATTCTGAATATAAAAATTTTAACAAAGTTTGTGGTTATCTGACATTTAATATATATATCAAACAGTGCCAATTTGGCTACTTGGCAGTGCGTGTGCATGTGCATGTGCATTATCAACTTGGACTCCCCTGCCTCTTACTCTTATTGCAGCCTTATTAGCCTGAACAATGAAGATATTATATTGCTATTAAGATCCAAAGTTAACAAGAAATTAAATGAGTTGAAGACATGAGGGCTTACTTCTTTCTCCCAAGTGGTGCTTAAGTTCACAACAAGAAAACACACCACTTGCACAGTGATTGCAAGCAAAATCCCTAAAAGGAGTCCCTGTGTATGTGAAGAATCAAGGATCTTTTCAAAGGCACTAGCTCCAATTGAACTAGTTTAATTACTATATATAAGAAACATGATAACAAACTAGCTAAATAAATCTCACCTTTCCTTTCATATGGAGGACAAATGCTAACACAATTGCACAAGGCCCACAAGATAATATGATCCGAGATTGACAATTGCACCAAGCTTTTGCCAACCACACCCTCTGACAATACCTTTTCCACAACCCAAGAATTTTATCGAAAGTCAAGTTCATTAACATGTACATAGTTCATTACTCGTGCATTTTTCTTTTATTGAGTAAATAACATGCGAGGTTTCTTGAATCATCAGAATAACATAATTTTGGTTCAACTTCTAGTAGCATGGAAATGTAAGGAGCTAAATACAAGAACCATTGACAAAAGGGCTAACCCGTTGTTTTTATTGATATTAAGAAAATCAAATAGTATAAAGTTTAACTAACAAATAATCAGAACAATATTTGGATATTTTCATATACTAAGATTCAATGGAGAATTAAGGAAAATAAAAAGGAATGATTTGATGATAATGTTAGAGCAGACTCCATTCCAATGGCTTCACACCTATGGAAGGAAAAGGATATCAGAGGGAGTTAAGAGAAGGGAATGAGAGAAAGAGAGGAAGAAGCTTTCAGGGGAAAGAGGTTACCACATCAAGTCCTCTTCTCTTCGTCCCCTATTTCTCCTTTGTAGAGTTTACTCCTTGAATCGTGTTAGTTGTCACTAATGGGACTAAACCCAATTTCATATTCGTTCAGGAAATCACTGATATGTTCTTTAAAATTTGAGGAACTAAAACTTTATATATTCTACATTTAACAACCAAGATTGTAGAGAAGTTCTACTAGGCAGAAATTAAGGTGTGAAGCATCAAGGCAACTGAATTAAATGATACTGGTGGTATTGATTTGATTGCATTCTCTGTACTAAAGAGGTCATTAAGGAAAGAAACGACAAAGAAAATTCGGGAGTTCATTGATTGATTTTGTCCAATACCTGTGAATGCTGTTTGAATTGAATCTACAAAAGCTGTACTTGCAAGAATTGGCACCACGGATTCCACATAACTAACCACTTCAGGTACATTGGAAAAAATGTGTCCCCAAATGTTGTGTGTCAGCATAAGGTGACTTTAACAGCTAAATATGCAGCTTTTGGACAGCCAGCCCTAGTTCGTTTGAGATTCTTGTACTGTTGAGTGGAAACACATAATGAGACTTGTTATATACTAAACCCAATAGTTAGTAGCATTAAAGACATGCTTATCTAGAGATATTATTAGATGATTATGGAATGTTAAATATGATTGTGCTCTTAATTACTTCAAGAGTCACATTTTAGCTTCGTATATTGAGAGGACCCACCATTAACTATCACTTGAAGCTGAAATGTCATTTTATAAATTATCAGAATATAATTTTACTTGGCATTCTATAAACACCTAATAATTTTTTATTTATCTAAACTAGAAATTCTTATCAGTTTCAAAGGCAAAAGATTTCTCTTATTCCAATGCACTTTTTGATTGCCATGTCAGAAAGTAAGGGATGACCTGAAAATATGATGTGACAAATGGAGTAACCGAGAAATTTCTTAGCCTAACATTTCCTCCCAAACCTATTGCTAGTTTTCCCATGGTTAGCCTAACAAGCACATTTTCTGATCATGATTGCTCATCATCATCAGTACACACAGTTCAGCATGGAAAGACTGACCTTGCAGTAGCACTAACTCCAAAGGGTATCATCCAAAACATACCAGATATATTAAAGCTGAGGATGAGAAAAATGCAATAGGTAAATATTACAACCACCCAGGAAAAAAGGCATATCCAAAAAGAGAAAGATCAATGTAATGGCACGCCATATAAAATCCAAAACACAGCCATATAAAATCCAAAACTCACAATAGCATAGTCCTTCAAAAACTAACCATATGGAAAGCATTGAAGTTTGCAATTTTGGATTAGGAAGAGCGCCGGACAGGAGCATCATTATTTCAAACGTCCATGTTTCTAGGCTGCAACAGGTTAAACACCATATAGCAGCAATTAATTAATTAGTTATTATAAACTTCGGTTAATTACTGACATTATAAGCAACATGTTGTTATATCCATCCTTGGAAGTGAATTTTGGTTCAGTTAAATAATATCATACCAGACCATCCATGATTGCTGAAGGAACAGCAAGTCTTAGAAATTGAGGGACATTATGCAATGATTCCCTTGAGAAGCCAGTCCATGTTCTTTTGCATGAAGAAGAAAACCATACGTAAAATGCCAGTCGCCCAGTAGTACCATGTTAAGCCAATTGGAAATGCAAATTGCAATGGCAGCTCCTTTGAAACCAAGCCCAAATTTTATAACCAAAACCCAACATGCAAGGACATGTGCTAAGGTAGTGAATCCAGAAGCTAGCACCATAGGAAAGACTGTGTTCTGGGTTTGTAGGAATTTAACAATGCACCTTAGAAGTGCATTGGCAGAAGGCTTGGTATCATATAACGTGCTTTAGTCCAGCTTTTGCTGCTTTGTTTTTGTCTTGATGTAGAGTAACCAAAATGGTAGTTAAATATGCCAAACTAATGGACTGGGTATAGTAACAAGCAAGGTAACAAACATTGCTCTGTGTGTGTGTGTGTACGCCAACCATGTGATACTGTTCTGCTCCATATGATTGACCACAAAATGTGTAGATGCGCTTGACATACCTATCTAATGAGACATTGCCATAAGCCAAAAATTGTATCATATATAGAGTAAATCAGATATAGAAGAACAATTTTCAAGCGCACACACATATGTATACATGTATAACAGACAATTGAAATTAATAATATTTCTTTGAGAGGTTGACCTACGTTAGATTCTGGTTGGGGTATCTCCGAAGTTCAATAATGCTATATTCTCTAAATAATCGACCTAAGATCACTTAAAGCAAAGTTTTTAAGGTTTTATTGTTTTGTGAACCTATTACCTAAAGCTTCAAAAGTCAATCGGGTGATTATAAGGAAGCTTATGCGTAATAAAAACAAATAAGCATACAAAGCTTCCTAAAGGATTATTAGACTAATTTATTCCCAAAAAAAATGTGTTTTCTTTTAACATATGCTTGCCTTATGTGACTGTTAGCATTTTGAGTTAGAGTTTAAATTTTATGCTTTTATACTATCAGCCAATAGAAGTTTATCAAAATGACAACTTATGATGACACTACAAGAAAAAAGCATTTCGCGGCGGTTATTTTTACCTTTAGCGGCGGTTTTAACCACCGCCAAATGCCCTCGCGGCGGTTCCGAAACCGCCGCTATATCAACCGTTGCCAACCCGTTTTGCGGCGGTCAGAGCCAACCGCTGGAATAACCGCTGCTAAAGGCTTTGGGCTTTTAGCGGCGGTTTGTAACCGCCGCCAACTATCAAATGAAAAATGAGTATGTAAAACATTGCGGCGGTTTGTGTCCGCCGCGAAAAATAATATTATAATATGCTGAAAAAAGTTGCGGCGGTTCAATAACCGCCATGAATAGGTGTACCTTTTTAACTTGAATAATATAATGGCGGTTATGAACCGCCGCAAAATAGAAAAATTGAATATTTCTTCTTTTACAATTGTGGCGGTTTAAACCGCCGCTAATGACTAATATAACATATCTTTCCCCTTCATATTTTGTATTGTCTCATAAATCAAGTCACATATTTCTATTACAAATACTTTCAAATATCCACAAAATTTCAAACATAAAGCAAATATTAAAATTACAATTACTCATAATATAATAGAAAGTGTTTCAAAGTAGATAATATATCATAATATCTCATAGGTCTCAAACATTTAAACCTCTTACAAAATCATAAAACAAAACAAACAAGAATTTATAATCTTGCAACATCACAAAAAGTGAAGTTCCATAATTCTAAGATACATGAACATAGACAATCAAGAATATGCTAATTGTTGGATGGTTCCTCATTTGTTGGCGGGGTTTAATCACCACAGGAGAATGCCATTAAATGGTCACAACCAATTATGAAGGGAATTGAAATGAAGTGTGAAGTCTCTAATTTGTAGTAGTGTGAGCTGCTTGTTGTTTTCTAAATCAGTTGCAAGGATCCACGATATAAAAGCTTGAGATAGAAAAGGGAAAATAGAACAATAACAAGATTTATTTGGTCTTGATCTCATAGAAGATTAGCATTCAATAAGAGTAAAAAAAAAAAAAAGCAGCAGGCCTTGCTTCACAACCACCAATGCATTTCCCTCCTAAACACATTAGGCATAGTCCTAAGCAATGTCTACTCATCAAGAGATGGTTGGTATTAATCCAACCACTTTCAAATAGGTAAAGAAAATTATCTTGAGAAAAAAAATTAAATGATAAAAATACCATAAAATTGATTGTAAATTAATTTCTTGAACTTCACATGTAGCTTTGGGTAGAAGAAATAGACCCTAATTGTGAACATAATGGACTTTAGACTTCTCTTTTTTTTTCACAATACACATTGATAATGCAAAACAAATACCATAGTAGAAAGTAGAGTACTCGATCATATAAAGCAAAGCGTAAATCAATTTGATGACATACCTCTTGAATTATTGAGGCTCATCAAACTTGCATAACTATTCCTCCTCCTTTAAACTTGATTCTCTCCACAATACACTCTGCAATAATGTGAAATCAGTTTTCACTAATACCAGAACATATATACGAATATGTGTGTGTGTGTGTGTATGGAAACTTTAAGCACCCTTTGTTTTTCTGAGATACCTGTGTATATAAGGCATTAAAAATAATATGTGAAATGCTAGCAATGAAGCACAATTTAATTTGCTACTTAGGTGTGTGTTCACAAGTAGGATTAACCCTCTCAATATGACCAATCTATAAAACCAGGAACAATCTTAGTAGTGTCCCAACAACTATCAAGTGAGCATGAAGCCCCTCATGACAATGTCGAGAAACCCCTAATCCTTGGCTCGCACAGGGCTTCGTATAGAGCCCAAAAAGTGTGTGAGGTAAGTGTGTCCTAAATGCCTAGAAATGTTACAAATTAATTACATGAACGTAAAGAAAAGTTAACACACAAATAAGGCAATTGTCATCTACCCTAAGGTTCACATATATAACAATAAAATTCGTAAATCAAATGCTATGCAAATAATGGGTGAATAAAATATGTTAAATTATCAAATTTGCACAATTAACCTTTTAATGGGCTTGACATGAAGTCCCAGTGGAGTCGCCATCTGCACACAAGAAATCGCGAACGAAAATACTATTGAAAAATATTTTCATGGAGTCGCCACCAAGGTTTATTAGGAAACCGTTGGAAAACCTTTTGTAAAAATTATTTTAAACTGGTCTTAAACAGAGCTAATCCGAGTCTATTTATGTACAGAGAAGGGTAAGATTAAATCCACGCACCTCTTACATCCGTCCTAAAGGTTACCCAAAAGTTAATTGTGCAATTAGAATAACTTAAAGCATATAAAATTTACCCAAATAAATAAATAAATATAATATTTACAAATAGATAACAAGAATCAAATTCAAATATTTACAAATAGATAAAATAAAATAACAATAATTAGGGACAAAATTATGAAAATTTAAAGTTTGGCTTAAGGAAATGCCTCTCCTACGTATCTGGTACAATGAGAAACTCAAAGCCACGTAGTTCTTTATAGAAAATGATTCTGTGTTGGTTAATTTTCTTATATATAAAAAAAAATTTATAACAAGAAACATAAAATCCATTATTGCACAGAATTCAAGTTAGCACTAGGCCACTCAATGAACAATTATGATTCAAATAATAATGAAGGTAATATTTGCTACTCAATCGTCATTATTGATCATTGTCAGGATTAGAAAATTTTCAAAAGGATTTTTTTATTTATGAGAAAGGGAATAATTATCAATTATTTTTTACTTATTATTTATTCATTTTTTGTTACTTTAAAAGTATTAATCTTAACACGAATTGAGAAATCTAAATCATGAAGAGATAACAAACACATGACTAACTTGAGTAAAAATAAAAAAAAAATTATTTAAAACTAAAATAAATTAAGGCCCAGATACTATTTTCTTTTCATTTTTATTTTTTGGTTTTGATTTTTTTTTTGGAAAGCTTTTAACACAAAATTGGTAAAAACAAAAAAATCTAAAATACTTCCTTTCAAAGACCCGCAAACCAAATCTAAATTTTAAATGAAATCTTTCCAAAATAAAAAGATTCTCACAAATAAAAAAACAAAGACATAAAAATAACTAGAGCCCCACAACAATTGAAAACAACAAATGCTCATCAAAGGTCCCACATGTTCCCCCATTTGTAACATACACCCACATATATTCCTTTTGGCTCAAAAGCAAATATGGCAAGGCCCGAAGTGAGTCAGGAAAGTAATATGCAAGCAAGCAAGAGAGGAACATTCACAATATTAAGGATTTCAGCCTCAAAGGGAAGTGTCACGATTCTAGGAGAGAAGTGGCGCTCAAGGCATGGTGGTGAGCTGGCGTATCAAGGAGGCGGCAAGGAGTGGGAGGCGTCGGGCGGCGAAGGCCTGCAGGAGTGGAGTCGGTGCGGGCTCAAGTTGGGTTCGCGGACAGGCTCGCCGGAGGAGCTGCGAGAGGGGGGGCGTTCGCGGTTGTGAGCACGAACGTGGCGTGACCTCACGGAGGGCGCGGTGGCGGTGGGAGGCCTACCGGGGTCGACGGTTCCGGCTTCCCCCTCTTTCCTTCTCTCCTTTATTATTTTTTGTTATGTGTTCATTTGTGATGATTTGGTTCTTGGTGAGTTCTCTTATATTGGGAATGGAATGGGGTTTGTTTGGTTCATGATTTGTTGGGATTTGTTGTGATTTGATTTGGTTTTTTTGGTTTGTGATGATGATGATGATGAATGTATTTCAGATTGTGGTGGTGGTAATGGTGTTGTGAAAGGGGAACAATGGCTGTCAGGTGGAGGGTATGGAGTGAAGGTGGAGTAAGGATATGTTGTGGTACCACTGAGGGGATCATGTGCAGATCATGAATGGGCGGAAAAATGCGAACTCCTCCTCATTTGGTCATCCCTTAAATGGTTGTGGCCATGGTTTTTTTTATCAAATCCATCCTCCACTTGCTGGTGCATGCCTAGGGAGAAGGAGAGCCCATTTCTCCATTCAGGAAATGGGGACGCGACAATGGGGTAGAGCGCCTGTTATCCCTCTCTTTTTTTATGTTTTTTTTTATTTATTTTTCTGATTAACATGCAAAGAAAAGTTAAAAATAAAATACTCAAAAGGAAGATATTAAACCACAAAACATGATATTTGATAAAGGATGAAATGAAGTTAAAATTAAATTAAACAGATTGTTACTTAATCAGAAATTGGGTGCTACAGGAGCCATTTGATTGACCTTTTAATTAAAAGGACAATCAAAGTAAAGAAGCAACCAATTTTGGTTAAGTTTTATCGGAAGATGAAAACAAAGAATACTTAAGACACGTTACAAAACTAGAAGAATGAAGTAGGCTTCACAATACCTACAAAGAGAAACCAAGCTTCACAATACTTGAGAAGAAAAGTAGGCGTCACAATACCTACAAAGATAAACAGGCGTCACAATACCCGGAAGAAAGTAGGCTTCACAATGCCTACGAAGATAATTGGCCTCACAATACCTGATAAAGAGAAGTAGGCTCTCAATACCTACAAAGATAAATAGGTGTCACAATACCTGGAAGAAAAGTAGGCTTCACAATACCTACAAAGATAATGGCCTACAATACCTGATAAAAGAAAAGTAGGTCTCAATACCTACAAAATAAACCAGGCATCACAATACAGGAAGGAAAGTAGGCTTCACAATACCTACAAAGATAATTCAGGCCTCACAATACATGATAAAAGGAGTAGGCTTCACAATACCTACAAAGATAATTCAGGCCTCACAATACCTAATAACGAAAATAGGCGTCTCAATACCTACAATAATTGGCCTCAAATACCTAGATAAAAGAAAAGTAGGCGTAAATACCTACAAAGATAAACATACACAATACAGGAAGAAAAGTAGGAAAACTAGGCTTTTCAATACCCAGAAATAATGCTGATGCAAATTATTTGTGAATGAAAATATGCAATGCAAAGTTGAAAGCTCAAATTTGAACTTTTTTTTTTCAAAGAGATAGTTGTCACTTAAACAAAATCATTGAGGAATTCAGATAAAGTTGCATTTCAAATGGATGTATCCAGAAGCATTCACCATTATGCCACAACTTAATTTTGTTTGCACGAGGACGATGGGTATGGAAAGGGAATATTGTGGTGTTTTAGGCGGGTGGTTAGAATGATAGGCGATGATTTTTCCAAGCTGAATAACATTGGTTTGAGCAAATAGTGATTCAATACTTTCAAATCCTTCCAATGAATAACCTTAACAAGCCCCCAAGTTTAAACTTTTGAGATTCTGGAGGTTCTTCAAATCTTGCTTTTTGCTTAAAACTTTTGCTTCCACTATCAAGCGTATCAATATTTTCTCTTTGTTTTTTTCATCATTTCATTTTTTGGTTTCAACATTAAGTTCATGAAAACAAGAGCAATCAATCATTGATCAGGATGGACTTTATTAGGCTTGTAACGTGGCGAAGGTTAAATGTTTATGAACAAAAGGGTATTAACGGCTCAAACAAGTGTTTAAAGGTTAATTGCGATAAAGGATCATTTTTAGCACGATGGCATACTCTACCAACAACAATTGAGAATCATGAATAGCGTAAGATAGCTCATTCATTTTGAACCAAAAAGTTCCATGATCTTTTTTCTTTTCCTCTATTTTTTCTTATTTTTCTTATTTTTATTTACTTTTCTATTACAAATTGAATAAAGAAGAAATTCACAAACAAACGAACTTTCATCG
Source organism: Dalbergia oliveri (assembly GCA_030441495.1). NCBI lineage: Eukaryota > Viridiplantae > Streptophyta > Magnoliopsida > Fabales > Fabaceae > Dalbergia > Dalbergia oliveri. The sequence goes on from JAMLFY010000079.1 coordinate 24,913, forward strand.
CATGTAGCCTTCATGTTGAGTGATCCTTATCAAGGCTATTAAAAGAAGACAATTAGGCTCAAAGGGGTAACAAGGATACTGATTTTTTGAAAGATAGCAAAACATGGCCATACTTCATTTCGAATTATGATTGCTTATTTTCACAAATTTAATGATAAAACAACACATTTTTTTCAAATTGAAATGGTAACACATGAATAGAAAGTACATTCATTACTAGGAATTACATCAAGTCTTTTCAAATGGAAACATAAGAAAAATACATAAAGATGCATAACGAACAAGATTCAGCCCTCACAAGATATCTAATTTCACATCTCAAGCTCCGTGTGTGGGAAGTGGATTGGTCCGATGTTTGGTCTTGATGATTGTTCTTTCTTCTTCAAAAGATAGCTTTCCAATATCTCTTAGCCTTTGCACACGAATCTTGAAGGATATGCACCTTTCAATGGAATGACCAGGCGCTCCCATATGGTATTTACATGTTTCATTAGCATTGTACCATTTTGGGATAGGATTTGGGGTAGGCCTAGGCACTTCTGGAGCCACCAAGTTTTTCTTCAACAAAGCATCATAAATATCACTGTAAGTGATTGGTATGGGTCAATTTTTATCCTATCTCTTCCAGGTTGATCTAGTGAAGCACCAGAGGATTGTTTATAGGTGTATTGGCAAAAGAAACATTGTTCACATGCAAAGGAGTTTGGGCTAGATTGTGATGGTCCAAAAGGAAATTGGGTGGGCAATTTGGGGGGTAAGGTAAGTATGGATATGGATGGAAAGGTGATATGGGGTATGGAGAAGGTTGGTATGTAGGTTGGTGGGGTTTATTCTTAGGTGAGTGGCTTCCGCTATGTATCATGTGGACCTCTCCCTCTTTCTTCTGAAAGATGGGCTTTTTAAACTTATCAGTTGACCACTCACTTGCTCTTTAATAGCATCCTCTATTTGTTCTCCAGCTATAACCACATCTGAAAATCGATTAGTGACGCAACCCAACAACTTTTCAAAGTAAGCTCCATCTAATGTCTTGACAAAAAGTCTAACAATTTCCTTTTCGCTCAAAGGTGGCTGGACTTGGGAAGCTTTTTCTCTCCACCGCTGCATATTCCCTAAAGGTTTCTCTATCAGCCTTCTTCATTCTTTGAAGTTCAAACCTAGGAGCAATATCAGTGACAAATTGGTATTGCTTTACAAGCTTGCCAAACTCCGCTTCTTGTTTGACTTTTGTCAAGTTGCAAAAACCAAGTTAAAGCTCCACTAGCCAAACTATGCTGGAAACAATGAACCATCAGCTTTTCATTCTTATGGTATGCTGCCATACTTCCGTGTACATGGTCAAATGGACCATAGGATCAGTTCTTCCTTCGAACTTTTCAAAGTCTGGGACCTTGAATTTTGCAGGTATTTCCATATGGGGAACAAACTGAAATCTTGCATGTCCAACCTCCCATAAGCTTCAATTCCTTGCATTGCCCTCACTTTTTCTTCTAACATCTCCATTTTGCTCAACATCAGGGCATCTTCTTCCCTAATTTTCTCATTAAAACCCATAGCCCCATGAGCTCCCACCTTCTTGGTCATGCTTGGGAGTGGTTATCACAACCTTAGCCGAATCCTTTCCATCTGGTTGAATAACATGGTCTTCATTCCCGTCGTCGCACCATCATTCTCAATAACTGGGATAGAGTTATGACTTGAGTTGCCGATTGTTTTCCTTGTTCGAGGTCATCTCTTTTAGCAAGCTCATGTTCTGCTCAAAATTCCCTTCCATTTTTTCCATTCTTTGCTCCAAGTGTAGGTTTAGGGTTCCTGGTTTCTCAATCTGATCAGCCATTAGGGAAGATTCAATGTTTACTGTTGTTGGAACGGAACGAGTTTGGACTGGGCTTTGAAAACAAACTTACGCCGTGATGCAATGGTGAAGAATCTAGCAATTAAAAAAAATTTGAATGAGAAAATGCTAACTTAACATCTGAACTCTCCAGTTTTAAAGGAAGTAAAACCCCTGAATGACATGAATTTCTAAAGGATGCACTCCATAAAGTTTTTTTTTTTATTGACCAAAATGCATGACTAACTCTTTTTTTTTTTGAAAAAACTGATGCAAATGATTTTTATTTTTTGTTTAACTAGAATGCAACGCTTGAATTTAAAATATGGATTTATAGAGTGCATGACTAAAAGAAATTTTTTTGTTTATATTTTTTTATGGAAAAAATGTATAAAAAATGTGCAATTATGAAATAAATTTTTATTTATAATTGAATTGAAAGCATGAATGAAAAAGAGTTGAAGGAAGACAACTATTCACAAAGGCCTAAGTCCAATAAACATAAAGAATGACACAAGCCCCGAACAAAAGCCCATCATAGGATTAGAGCATGACTTTCTTCTCAACCTAAATGCTATCAGTGCAAGATTATTAAGGTTGGTGCTATAGATCTAAAGGTCAAAAGTCCCAGATTGCCCTTATTTAACAATATGGACCTAGCTTATAAATTAATCACAAGTAGGGATTAACCCTCTCAATATGACCAATCTATAAAACCAGTAACAATCTAGTAGTGTCCCAACAACTATCAAGTGAGCATGAAGCCCTCATGACAATGTCGAGAAACCCCTAATCCTTGGCTCGCAAGCTCAAGTATAGAGCCCAAAAGTGTGTGAGGTAAGTGTGTCCTAAATGCCTAGAAATGTTACAAATTAATTACATGAACGTAAAGAAAAGTTAACACACAAATAAGGCAATTGTCATCTACCCTAAGGTTCACATATATAACAATAAAATTCAGTAAATCAAATGCTATGCAAATAATGGGTGAATAAAATATGTTCTAAATTATCAAATTTGCACAATTAACCTTTTAATGGGCTTGACTCACTGAAGTCCCCAGTGGAGTCGCCATCTCTGTCACACGGATCGCGGGCGGCGAAAAATACTATTGAAAAATATTTTCATGGAGTCGCCACCAAGGTTTATTAAGGAAAACCGTTGGGAAAACCTTTTTGTAAAAATTATTTTAAACGGCTGCTAAAATATAGCTAATAGGAGTCTTATTTATGTAGAGAGAAGGGTAGAGATTAAATCCACGCACCTTTATACATCCGTCCTAAAACGGTTACCCAAAAGTTAATTGTGCAATTAGAATAACTTAAAGCATATAAAATTTACCCAAAATAAATAAATAAATATAATATTTACAAATAGATAACAAAATCAAATTCAAATATTTACAAATAGATAAAATAAAATAACAATAATTAGGGACAAAATTATGAAAATTTAAAGTTTGGCTTGACAAATGCCTGCTCCTACGTATTCTCTGGTACAATGAGAAACTCAAAGCCACGTAGTTCTTTATAGAAAATGATTCTGTGTTGGTTAATTTTCTTATATATAAAAAAAAAATTTATAACAAGAAACATAAAATCCATTATTGCACAGTTCAAGTTAGCACTAGGCCACTCAATGAACAATTATGATTCAAATAATAATGAAGGTAATATTTGCTACTCAATCGTCATTATTGATCATTGTCAGGATTAGAAAAGATTTTCAAAAGGATTTTTTTATGAGAAAAGGGAATAATTATCAATTATTTTTTACTTATTATTTATTCATTTTTTGTTACTTTAAAAGTATTAATCTTAACACGATTGACAAATCTAAATCATGAAGAGATAACAAACACATGACTAACTTGAGTAAAAATAAAAAAGTAAAAATTATTTAAAACTAAAATAAATTAAGGCCCTAGATACTATTTTCTTTTCATTTTTATTTTTTGGTTTTGATTTTTTTTTTTGGAAAGCTTTTAACACAAAATTGGTAAAAACAAAAAAATCTAAAATACTTCCTTTTCAACAGACCCGCCCAACCCAAATCTAAATTTTAAATGAAATCTTTCCAAAATAAAAAGATTCTCACAAATAAAAAAACAAAGACATAAAAATAACTAGAGCCCCACAACAATTGAAAACAACAAATGCTCATCAGAAAAAGGTCCCACATGTTCCCCCCATTTGTAACATACACCCACACATATATTCCTTTGGCTCAAAAGCAAATATGGCAAGGCACCGAAAAGTAGATCAGGAAAGTAATATGCAAGCAAGCAAGAGAGGGAACATTCACAATATTAAGGATTTCAGCCTCAAAGGGAAGTGTCACGATTCTAGGAGAGAAAGTGGCGCTCAAGGCATGGTGGTGCAGTCCCGCCAATCAAGGAGCGCGACAAGGTGGGCAGCGTTGACGCGCGAGGCCTCCCAGTGGAGTTGGTGCGGGGCTCAAGTTGGGCTTCGCAGGTCAGGTTGCGCCGAGGGAGCTGCGGAGGGGGCACCGTTCGCGGGGTTGACGCGGACGCGACTGGCGTGACCTCACGGACAGCGCGGTGGGCAGCGGTGGGAGGCCTGGCGGCGGTGGGTCGCAGTTCGCGCTTCCCCTTCTTTCCTTCTCTCCTTTATTATTTTTTGTTATGTGTTCATTTGTGATGATTTGGTTCTGCTGTAGTTTCGCTTATATTGGGAATGAATGGGGTTTGTTTGGTTCATGATTTGTTGGGATTTGTTGTGATTTGATTTGGTTTTGGTTTGTGATGATGATGATGATGAATGTATTTAGATTGTGGTGGTGGTAATGGTGTTGTGAAAGGGGAACAATGGCTGGAGCAGGTGGAGGGTATGGAGTGAAGGTGGAGTAAGGATATGTTGTGGTACCACTGAGGGATCATGTGCAGATCACTGAATGGGCGGAAAAATCGAACTCCCTCCTTCTGGTTGGTCATTTCCTTAAATGGTTGTGGCCATGGTTTTTTTTATCAATATTTCCCATCCTCCACTTGGTTGGTGCGCATGCCTAGGCAGAGCGGGGAGCCATCTTGCCTCCATTCAGGAAATGGGACGCGAACAATGGGGTAGGGCGCCCCTGCTACTCACCTTTTCTCTTTTTTTATGTTTTTTTTTATTTATTTTTCTGATTAACATGCAACAAAAAATTTAAAATAAAATACTCAAAAGGAAGATATTAAACCACAAAACATGATATTTGATAAAGGATGAAATGAAGTTAAAATTAAATTAAACAATTTGTTACTTAATCAAAATTGGGTCCTGACAATCAAGTTGAAACAAGTTTAATTCGACATGCATCTATTTCTGAGCTACATGAACAAGTGTTTGATCACGTTAGTTACAAATCCTAATTAGACAAGTTATTTACCCAAAAAAAAAAAGGATCCAACAACCAATCAAACCAACCACCACCAGATGCTAAAAATGAAAAGCAAGGAAACTCACAAGAGAATCACATTACAGACAACTCAAGGCGGTGATTAAGAAGCAAAAGAAGTAGTAGATTGCATGCTTAAAGACCAATTTGTAATAACTGAACTCAAGATTCACGTCAATCTTTTTCTCATTTAACAACTTAATCTTCTCTCTTACATTAAGGAGTTGAGATTCAGACAAATGGGTTTTGATTAACAAATGAGATGCATTTGAGATCGAAAGAGAGACACTGTTTCTCCGGCGGAAGATGAAGATGATGATGATTGAGTGACCTTCTTCATTGTTTCGCCACTAAGTCGACTCGCTTGAGTCCCCGCGCGATCCTGGCTTGCTCGTTTCCAACGACCAGGTCCTATCGGCCTCGGCGCCTTGGAGTCCGCTTCGAGGATTCGACAGCTTGTGAGAGTCGTGAGTTTCGCACGAGATTCAGGAAGAGAGCGATTTCTAGCAATGGGGAGGCTTGATGCCTACAGCATGGATTTAACAATGTCGACAACGGAGGTGCGCGACGTCGAGTTCTTGGGCAGTTGTTACGGCGTTGATTTGGTTCCTTTGTAGGTCAAGCTTTCAAGCGGGGATTTGGGATCAAGGGGGAGCAAGAGCGAGGATTTTAGAGATTAGAGCTGGGGTAAGGCTGCACCAAGATTTGGGATTTAGGGCTTGCACCAAAATCGCACCAAGGGTTGGAGTAAGGCGTGGAATCACTCAAAAGGAAAGGATGACGGAAAGTCTGAGGGCTACGCCAAAATTCACTAGGATTGGGGAGGCAGCCTCCTTCTTTAACCAGGGAAATCTTTCCACTTATGGTTAGACGGACCCTCCTTTAACCGCCTCAGGAAGTGGTGGAACTCCTTGTTTGTAGTAGTGTGAGTAATTGAAATAATAGATAGTTATTATCTATGATTTATTACCTTGATAAAATACTATTGGCTCACAATTTTATACTAGTTAGTGTATATAAATTAAATCTTTTAAATTATTTGTGTAATTATTCATTTATTTTAATTCTAATGTTTCAATACCGTATTCCCATACATATCCCAATAGATCCCCTCAAAAAATGTTTTTGTAACCCGAACAGACATATTCTAGACCCATTAGGGTTGTTTGGATTCGTTTTTAGTTTTAATTTTCAATTTTCAGGAATTTGTGAAGGAAAGATTGAAAATTAGAAATAAAATTGAAACTGAATTTGTAGTTTTCAGAATTTTAGATTTCCTCCATAAAATCTAAAAAACTGATAAATTGAAAGTTGAAGTGAAACCAACAGCTCTTAAAATCCATGTACGAATTATAGAAATTTTGGTCATGTTATTGATGAATTATGTAATAAAGGACTTTAATATTCATTATGCTAGCTTACTATATTCATCCCTAACATAACTGTTGAAATTTTCACCAATTAATATGTCGAGCCCCAATTTTCAAATGATGTGTGAAAAATGAAGTAAATATTAACAGTATTGCATATATATACTCACATCGTGCATTGTTGATATATATGTGGAAAATTGATTTAGTATGTATTTGATTCTTCATTTGTAGAATTGATTCAGGATAGATTGATTTTTTTTAAAATTGATTTCATTAGAATTGATTTTGATTAAGTTCGTAAGAGTAAAAACTTAACAACAACAATTTTTAATTGATTTTAGAGTCAAAATCAATTCTGAAATTGTACTCACTGGAAAACCAAACCAATTGAAAAGCACATAAAATCAATTTTGCACCTCCAAAATCAATTCTCATGGTTTTCCAAACATGCTGTAAGTATTCCAACAATAACTATTGTTCCTGGCAAAAAACACACAGCAACAATCTCACGCTCACACAAAACGCAGATAATATGTAAATCCGTTGAGAGTCGAGAAAAAGAACTAAAAGAGTATACATGTACAAGTACGTTATTTTCTAGTCTTTTAAGTTTGACTATGGGTGCGTTTTTTTTTATTATTTTAGCTAATAATTACTCTTTTTTTACAAAAAAAATCACTTTTCATATATTTGGATAATTTTTAAAAAATAATTAAAATTTCAAAAAAATCATTTTCAATTTTTTTAGAAGTTAAAATTAGTAGCTTTTGAAAAAAAATTAGTTTTAAACTTTTTCAGTTATATATAAAATTTATCTTTCATAATCACTTTTTCTAAAACCTTAAACAAAAGCAACCTATATTAAATACAAAAAAAATCTTTGACCAAATTATAGGTATACAAGTATAACTTTGAAGCTAATGTGACAGTGATGATATCTCTTTTAAAATAAGATTTTCTTGCTGTTACAGTTAACTCTTAATAATTAATAAATTAATCTAATTAGTAATTAGTAATTTACTCACTTGTGTGGACCCCACCATACCCCTAATCTGCAAAAAAAAAATATTATTCATACAAGTCACGTGAGAATATCATGCTAGATCTCACATCATCAACTATTATATAAGATATGGACCATATATAAATTTCATTCAGTTAAGATTCACATTTCATCCAATAATAAATTAAATATGAGTCAATATGATTTCCCATAAATATTGTGTACTAATAACATACTTTAATATACCCTTTCAAACAAATCCATAGGTAGTAATAACTAAATGATAAACTCACTATGAGACTTTTATACACATAATTGGAAATCAAATCTCTGACTAAATAGTTAAAAAACCGTATGATAGGGCCTCATGGGTTTTTATTTTCATTTTGTGATACAAAATCCAAGGCTATTGAAAACCTGTAAATAATTTGCAAATGCATTTTTCTACTATTTCATTATATTAACCCAAACATAGATGGAGCGTAATAATGGACACCACACCTATGCTAGCTAGGATCATTAACAGAGCAAAGAGAAATAAAAACATGTCAACGTCCGTACCAATACACTGAAATCTGCAACATTTAACCAAAGAAGCACCAGCAAGAAGCAGCTCGCCCAAATGGCTAAAAAAGATGAGAGATATCAATTGTAAGCTGTACTGGAACACAAACACCGACACCATAGGCCCCGCCACCCATAGCTGCTTCTTTGCTTCCTTCTTCCATTCCATATGGCCATCATTCATCAACCAATCTGGCCTATATATATATATATATATATATATGTATGTATGTCTCTCTCCTTCTCAACTCTCCCACAGTCAACGGCAGGGGAGGAGGGGTAAGGGGTCTTCTATGCCTGCAATTTGGTCCTCTTCTATCGAACAGCATTGCTTTGAAAACTTATATATAAAAAAGCTAGCTCTTGATGTAAAGAATTGTAAATGGCTATTAAAAAGAAAAAAGTAAGCGCTGACTTCAATGTTACAATTTTTTTTTAAGGTGTAACATTTATCAAAATTTAATTAATACATTTATTAAAAAAGGGTTAATTAATACAGGAATGGGTGTCATAGTATGAGATAAAAAAAAAAAGTACTAATCTTTGTTATTTTTTGTGGTCATATGCCCTTTTCAATTACGACATAATTAACAATTGCGTGGAGTATCATAATTTTTTAGTTATTATTTTTTTGAATGAAACCTTATATAGTAAATGATGATATAAAAAAATCATGTATATGTGCACTTGATCTTGAAAATGTTTTATTTCATGTTACATTAAGAAGAAGTTGATAATAAAATTTTCAAGTTTCAACAGAAAATCTAGTTTAAAACTTAAAAGCAGTAGAAGAGGATATATAGCAGCTAGGATTGAAACTTACAGCACGAAAACCAAGGTATCCCAAAGTCGTACAGTAGCAACAAATATATGGTAAAACATATATACAAAAATGTGACTATACTCAGAAAAAAAAGTGCAAGTACAAAAAAACCATAAAAAGGTAAATATGAAATTTAATTTTGATTCTTTAACTAAGAATATTTTTTATTGTTGTCCCCTAACTTGTTTTTGTTTTTCATTTTGGCCGTCTAACTAATTTTTTATTCTTTTTGAATTTATTTTATTTTCAATTCTTGTAGTACAGTGCAATAAATTAAAATAAAATAAATTGAAAATAAACAAGATATTTACCCCTTTTTAAGTGTAAATAAACAAATATTAAATAAAATAGAAATAAAAATAAGCTAAAAATTAAATAAACAAAAGAAAAAAAAACCTTTTTTAAATTCTTTTTCAAGTATTTGCTTCTTTATTTTTTAGCTCTTAATTTATATTTTTTTAAGTTCTGTTTTATTTTACAATTAAAAAAGTGTAAATATCTTGTTCAATTTTATTTCTTTTAGTTCATTTTATATATATATATATATATAGTTCAACTTTATTTCTTTTAGTTTAAATATATACACACTACATTATACAAGAATAGAAAATAAATAAATTAAATCCAAAACGAAAAGCAGAAAAGAGTTAGGGGACCAAAAGAGATAGAAAACTTGTTAGAAGACCAACATAAAAAACAAAAACAACATAGAGGACCAAAAAGAATAAAATATTAATTAGAGGACCAAAATAAAAAATAAAAATAAATTAGAGGTCCAAAAAGTGTATTTTGCCAAAAAAAAAAAGAACTATTATTAATGGTGGAAGAACGATCTGGCTTAGTCTTTATGCTCGGACACCCATCCCTTTTCCATTGCCCGGTTGATCGGCCGCCCCTTCATACCTAGCGATAATTAATTCAGCACCAACATGCTGACTATCACCTCTTAATTAGGACAATAATTATGCCTCCATTATTAGGATTGTAACTACTCTCCAATCATAACTCCTACCCCAACTTTATATGCCCCTGAGCTAAGGGAGTAAAACAGTTTCATCTCTAGCCTACACACTATAGTCTTGGTGACTTAGCCTTAGTGACTAGAGTTCTTTGTGAAGTATGCATGAGCTGTGTGCATTGCCGTAGGTCATACATAGTTACCAAATATGATTCATAATCAAGACTTGGTTGATTCATCGATCACTACTTCAACTTGTTCATGGCTCAGCCGAGACCAAATATGATGGTTAGAGCCACTAAGGGAGGAGGAACCAAGCCCAGGGGTAGGGTTGGACTCTCATTGAGATGAAGGTAGTAAGGCGAATAGGAGGAGATCTTGAACTCCCTCCGATGGCCGTTGCGATTACCGTAGCGTAGCCATGCCCAAAAGGAAAAATGATTGGAGAGTCAGAAGAAGAACAAACACCAGAGAGCAGTGTCTGGGAAGAGAGATTTCAGAGAACCAAGCAAAAGCTTTCAACTGATCATACCATAATAGAAAGCAATTGCTGGAAGTGCAAAACTTGTCATTAATCAATAATCAGGCAACCAGTAACCATCGAAGAGTCGGAAAAATATCCTCTCGTGTGCATATTCCACGTGACCATGTCATATTTTATCAATGGTCCTAATAAATAGTATAATCAAAGGTGAAAATTCATACATAACATGGTCATGTAGAATTTTCTTATTTTCATATGAGAGAATCCATTTCTCCATAAGTCATACATAACTTAACAACTAACTAAGACTACATTAAGTTACAAGTAATATGGGCCTAGCACAAGCTGTTGGCCTGTTGAACTTTTTCACTCATTTTATCATGTAATAGCCTAAACAAGGAAAATACAATTCGACAAAAAAAAGGGGGAAATACAATGAAATTCTAGTTCTGGATATTACTTCTTTCCCCTGTTGATTGTGTTACGTGTATACTAAATTCAGAACATCTTTAAAAAATCTTGTACTTACTGCTTTTTCGCTTCTTCTTCTTCCTTTTTTTTTTTTTTTTTTTGTTCTATAACAAATGTGTTTTTCCATTCAATAAAAAGAGATAAAAATAATCACCTAAATTTATCTTTATTTGATGTAATTAAGTACTAGATAAATACTTCTGTATATCTATAACTTTCTTTTCATCGTTGGCTCAATTACATATTGATGAAATCCATTCACTTCTAATGTGGTAAGGTTGGATCTCCTTGGGGCATCTCCGGAGGGACTTTGGTGGTGTTAACTCTCATTGCTGCCTTATTTGCCTAAACAAGAAAAAGTGAAACAGTTTGAGTAAATGTTAGCAGAAAGAATTTTCAGCAAAGGGACTAATAATTAATATAAGGTTATGTGGAAATTGATGCCTTACTTCTCTCTCCCAGTTAGTTCGAATGGTAATGATACCAAAAAGTACCACTTGCAGGATGAATGCAGAGACAATCCCTAGCCAAAGGCCCTATTTCAGCAACATGCATTAGTCAAATTAGTAATTATAAAGAGTAAAGAACACATACTATACCCAAAAAAAAAAAACCTCAATTAAGTTATATGTAAATGCAAGCTACCTTTGCTTTCATGTGTAAAACAAAAGCTAATACCACTGCTGAAGGAACTCCCACAAAATAAAATGACCCAAGATTTATATACGCACCAATCTTTTGCCAACCAGAACCTCTTGCAATACCTTGTATCCCAACAATAAATTTACTGTACATTAATACTGTAACCAGAAATGGTTGCAATGAAATATTGAAATGTATGTATTTCCTACCTTTAAAAACCTCTACTTAAGGATGACTTTGGTTAGGGGGTAAAAGTAAGCTACAAATTTTCATGGAGAATTTCATGTACAATTTTATACATGAAACTCTTCCATATAAAATTTCCCCCAAATTTCACCCCTTAACCAAACACCCTTAAATGAGGATTCCAACACTAATGCATATTGATAAAACTGTGTAGCTAGGAAATTGATATGGATACCTGAAAGAGCACTTTGAATCCCATCAAGGAAGGTAGAGGCAGCAAGAATTGGCATCATGGCTGCGACATGTTTTATAACTTCTCTTTCATTGCTGTAAAGATAGCCCCATACTTTCCTTAGTGAAATCATGACCAATACTACTACAATACCCTCAGTGATGGCCAGGAACATAACAACCCGAACTGCAAGACTTGCAGCTTGTGGATTACCAGCCCCTAGTTCATTTGAGACCCTTGTGCTGAAAATTAAGGGAGAATAAGATTATCAATAAATACCATCTATTGCTTCAACATATATCATTAATATCTTGAGCATCTGTAATGTTATTATTATAAACTCATTAATTTCCATAATTAAGGAGAGTTTGGAAATGGAGAGAATGAATTAGGTACCTCACAGCACAGCTTAGCCCAAAGGGTATCATCCAGGCAATTCCGAAGGTGTTAAGGCTGAAAAAAGAAATGTCACGCTACACATATTAATGTGACCAAACTCAAGAAAGACTAATTTCACTGGAAAGGAAAAATTTGCATATGTGTATATGTTTAAGGGAGTGCTAACCATAGACAACTGAGGTTTCTAACTTTGGATTTGGAAGAAGACCAGATAGCAGAACCATTAGTTCAAATGTCCAAACCTTTAAACTGTCCATGTAGAGTAGTTAAACTGAATCAGAAATATGATGAGGAGAATAGATGGTCAACATGATAAATTAATAACCCTCATTCATTGTGAGCTAGGCAATAGAGAAATAATATTTACACACACATATTTAGACATCATTTGGAGAATTTTGTTTAGTTTGATTTTATTTGATCAAGTGACACCATTTGGATAGTTGGGGATCAATTATAAGTATAACCGTGTATAAATGAAGATTTTAGTAATGCTTCAGGTGAAAATGGTGAATGTGATAAGCTAGCTAATAATAAGGGTGTGTTTGGTTATGAGGTAAAAATGAGAAGCAAATTTTCATTAATAAGCTTTATGTATAATTTTACGCATGAAATTCATCTATGAAATTTTTTTTTCAATTTTACCCCTCAATCAAATACACCCTAAATATGAAATTTTTTTTACTGAATTTATCAATAACATGATTCAAATCTACGATTATTAACTCATATTTACTCATACATGCAATTTCACAAGAAATGTAAGAAATCACTAGTTATTTACACATGATTCCTTATGTTTTAACAGTGTTCAAATAATAATTAATCCTCTATATAATAATGGTGTGCTTGGTATTGACAAAATGGGAAAGAGATATGGTAATGAAACAACACACCCCATTTTCACTCCTACCAAAGAAGCTTAAGTCATGCTAAAAATGAAAATGTAACTTCAGAGTCCAGAATGCACGTACCAAAGCATAACAGCTGAAGGAATAGAAATTTTAAGGAAGTCAGAGATATTTGCAAAGCCTTCTTTGAGAAGCCGGTCCATGATTTTTTGCATGAAGAAGAAAACTTCACATAAAGTGCCATCAACACCACATTCACCCAATAAGATATTGAACTTGCTATGGCAGCTCCTTTACTTCCAAGACCAGATTTGATTACCAAAATCCAACACAAAAGGATGTGAAGAGAAGCTGCAACTGCAGAGCTTACCACCATGGGCATGACAATGCTTTGAGTTTGTAGGAACTTGAGGAGGCATTGAAGTATGCCATAAGCAAAAAGGCTTGGGATCATGTAAAGGGCATATACTCCAGCCTCAGTTGCTATGTCAACTTGTTGGTGCATGGCAACCAGGATTTGTTTTGTGAATGCCCAGATGATAGCTAGAAAAACACTTACACATGAGAGAACAAGAGTAGCTCTTTGCAAGAGTATGCCAAGCATGTGGTGCTGCCCTGCCCCATAGGACTGGCCACAGAAGGTATCCAATGCACTAGCCAACCCCATCTGTTAGAATTTACAAGTTAGAACAAGTGATCACTTCAAATAAATTGCCTACTCTGAATTAAGACTTAAAAAGAGTTAATTAACGGTGCAACAAAAGTTAAACTCCTTTTAATCAAGACTGATTTTGCAAAATTTATTTTATTGATTTAAAACTTTGATTTTAACTAGTATAATTGGTTTTCCAAATGCCAGATTATTATGAGATAATTTAATCTTGCCGGTGCTGAGCTGGCCATTGAGAAGGATGGAATAGCCGGCGAAGAGGTTGGATGCGAGATACAGACTTGGCAGCAGTGGTGATTTGGTATAGGATGACTTTGTAATTTTGCTGTAAGTTATTTTTATTTTGTAAATTCATTAATTATTAATTATGTCATTTTATCAAAATCATAACCGATGAAGCAAAATTTAATGACAGATATGAATCGACCATTAATTAGATGATCAAGTACAAGCGCCGGACCAAATTATCTGGCACCATAAAACATGATTTGAATACAAATGATGAAGTAAAGTTGTGTCCATTGTGGAATTTGTAAAAGATTGATTCTAGGATTCACTCTTGAATGAATAATTTTCATATTTTTCGTCTAATGAATAATATTTCTGTTTATATATCTTATAGAATAACCACTATATTTTATAAATATTTGATGTTACAACTTAAAAAAGAAAGTGGGGTGATAGCAGTCATCTCGTTCCTTGATTAGTGTATCAATGGTTGGATTCTATAACCTAAAGCTATGTACTAAACTCTTAAGATTAAAATGATATTGAATTTATGAAAATTTCTATTACTTTCAGCTCCCACGGTTTAGTAATTAAAATAATATTTTATTTATAAATTAATAATTAATATCATAATTAATTAATTACTTGCAAAAATATTATGCATAACCATTAATAGCATTTTTATTTGTTAATATTTCAGTATCAACTTAATTTTACTAAATAAATCACTGTAGACAGATAAATATAAATAGCAAAATCAATGCACCTAAAACTTAATAAACTGAAAAATGAAACCAAGTATAACCCTCTATATATATATATATATATATATATATATATATATATATATATATATATATATATAGGGTTATACTTTGTTAAACTCATAGCCTTATGAAGATCAATATATATACCAATATATATATATATATATATATATGATATTGGTATATATATTGAAATTGGTGAAGACCTCTATGAGTTTAACGTCACTTTTGTATTGTATCACTTTAATTTACCCTGGAAATATTGTTTTCTGAAAAGCACCGAAAACGTTGGCCAACAGTATCGTTTGTAAAGTACTAAGAATGCAAAAATAAATCTTATTAATCAATGACCATGACGCCAGCTAGAAGCAACTGCCATCAATGAAGAGAGACTTATTTTATTTACCGAAACCCTTTATTTTTATTTTATTATTCCATGTGGTTCGTTTTGTAGACATAAAGAAATTAATTAACATCAAGACTATTATAATATATATATATATATATAGTTTTCATTTTTTAAAATTTAATTAATTTATGAGTCTAATTTTAATATACTAAAGTATAAAATAATTTTATATTATTATTTAATTATATAATTCTATTTATAAGACTTTTAAGATAATATAAGTGATTAAATTAATTCTAATTAAAATCAATTCTAAAAACGTAAAATGAAGCACAAAGCAACATGCCTCGTTTCATTTTTGCTTCCATGAACTGGCTAACAATTCCAACTAATTGATTCATCAGCCCGTAAAATACTCACTCATGCCGAGAAGTTTATGACGTCATGGTCGCAGGAACAAGCCATACTATTGCCGCTTAAATTTTGTCCATGTTGGTCTGAGTTATCCATATCCATCATGATGCGTGAGTCATGACTAACTTGTAGTTTAATTAATTAGAGATGAACTAGTTCATGATATGTAAATTTAAATGAGCATTAACTGTATTAATCTTATCTTGCTTCCACCAATAAGTTTATAAGTCGGAAAAATTGATCTGACAACAACTACTTAAATCGGCCTTTTCATCAGCAGACGTTATATGAATCAAATAATAGTATCATTGGGCATTATCATAAAGTGGGAAAAATTAAACCAACAACTGAACAAAGTACTAAAATTTGTGCTAAATTAAAGTAATCAAGTAGGAAAGTTCTTACCAACAAATTGAAACCAGTAACAGAGGCAAAGGAAGTGGCCATAGAAGCACCAGAAAGAGGTAATTCACCAAGATGGCCGACAAATATAATAGATATGACCTGCAAACTGTACTGCAGCAGGCCAACACCGAAGAGAGGCCCTGCCAGCCACAGTTGCTTCTTCACCTCTTCCATCATCACTCCTTTCATTCTTAATTAATATAATCAATCTTCTTTCTAAGTGACACTGCTCACTCCTTTCAGTATCAAATGTAACATATGATGGTATATAAAAGGCAGTGATTGCATGCCTTGCCTTCTGCCAAAGTTAATTATTTCCTTTTAACACATTCAAAGTATATATATATATATATATATATATATATATATATATATATATATATACTTCTATTTATTCCTTATAAAAAAAGAGAAGTATTTATTCTTGTAATTGTTTATTCTGACATTTTTATTTTTTTATTTGAAAGTTTTTAATTTTTTAAGTTTTATATTTTTTTTCTAATTAAAGCATATGTTAAAAATTTGTCATCATCACTACCCCAACATTTTTTAACATCCTTTTAGAATCGAGTAAAATGTCACTTTGATCTCTAAAATTATAAGCATATTTCACTTTAGTTTCTAAATTTTGAAATTAACTTTTTTAGTCTTAAAATCGCATTCGCAAGTCACGTTGTCCCCCAAATAACCATCAGTCAACCGTTATATTTTGACATGGCATATTAAGTGACAAGTAACATGTCATGTGTCGATGACGTGTCATGTCGATCCCATATGACATGCTAACGCGACACAAATCAAAATAGATTCAGATTAGTCCTTAAAATTTCTAAAAAGTGTCAAAAGTCTCTGAAATTTTAAATGTGTCAAAATAGTCATTGAAATTTTCTAAAATGTGTCAAAAAAAATCCCGAATCTCAAATTTCTCCTCTTTTAGTTCATAACATCTAAATCCTCAATAATTTTTAAATCCACTTATTTCTCTTTTATTTTCACACCTTATTTCTCTCTCATTTTCTTTCCCAAGTTTCTATGCAGTAGTATAGCTAATGACTTTCTTCCTTTAAAAAATTATATTCCTCCAAGAAGACAAGGAGTGATATAATGCAGAATATATTGACTTTTTAAGTTAGATTAACAGCGCAGTAATTATATGCCTTGCCTTTAGAACAAGAATAAACTATATTGTTTGTAATTTAACACATTCTTACAATACAATGTATAATTTATGCCTTGCCTTCTGCAGAAGTATAGCTAATGACTTCCTTCCTTTAAAAAATTATACTCCTCCAAGAATACAAGGACGCGATATAATGCAGAATATACTGACTTTGTATGTTAAATTAACTGCAGTAACTATATGCCTTGCCTTTAGAATAAGAATAAATTATATTCTATATCATTTATAATTTAACACATTAATTATTGGATAAAAGATAAAGAGAAAAGGGAGATGATAATAATAATAATAATAATAATAATAATAATAATAATAATAATAATAATAATAATAATAAAAAATTAATATATTTGAGATATAAAGAGTTTAAAGAATACTATATTTTTTTAAAATTACGAAAATATCTAAGAATATTACGTCTTTGCCAAGATACTTTTAATGCATGTTGTGACGTGGCATCCAACATTCCTATAATTTTGCAATGTGTAATCTGACGAGGCCATTTCTGCCAAGTAGTATGAAATTCCACACTCAATTGCCACATGTGAGGATTGTTTGGCTGCTTGCAATCCTTGCATGTTTTCCTTTAGCTTTCAAACCGACCATGCCAGCAACATGCGAGACATACAATGAATGAAGTTCCGGTGACTAAAGTTAAAACGGATTTTTCACATTAAGGTATATTTGGTTGGAGTAAAAGTGAGGATAAAATTTTTCTAAATGAGTTTCATACATAAAATTACACATAATATTTATCTGGATATTTTTATCTCATTTTTACTCTTTAACCAAACACACCTTAAGAGAAAAAAGTAATAAGGGTTTTAACACCAGGGCCCAATGAAGTCCAACATTGACGAAGTCAATATTAATTGCCATTCACGACCAAAAAAAAAAAGATTAGTTGTCACTAGCTATCTTAGTTGTAATCTCATGTTTCGAACCAACATAAAAAAAAAAAAAAACTTGTAACCGCATATAATCTGTTAGTTAAATGTCTCTATCTTAGTTAGTTACGAGTTGGGCCCTAATCATTCATCGTTGGTCTTGAGTTTTATTTGCACAAAATCAAGAGTCTTGTTAAATTTGGCTACAAGCACACTTGGTTAAGAAACTATGCGTTGAAGATTTTTTAAGATTTCAATACATGTAGATTATACCTTTATGTATATATAAATCTATTTATACTCTCCCCTAATAGATGTAAGTTAATTTTCTCCATTTAATGAAATAAGCCAAATTCATTTTACTTAACATAGTGATCCAATAATTCATTGCTTTAACCAGGTTGATCACCATCTCAGGTTATAAAACTCTAAATGTTATTTGATTTCCATCTATTTGTTATTAGTATTATTATTTAATCTATAATCAAAGTTCAATGGCCGGCGATTTCAGTAACTTTAGATCTAATCTACATCTAGCAACCTAATGCACAAAGAACATAAAAAAGTCCTAACATAACGTTTTCATTCTTCTTTTCCCTTAACTAAACCTTGAAAGATATTCCTTGCTAATTAATTGAAACAAAATAATAATAATAATAATAATAATAATATTCTTCACTGGTACACTGCATTAGTCTATCAAAGATCAGATCATCCTTTGGCCGCATACATAAATTGCACCTAGACTTTTCTACCAAAGAATGGTGACAAGGTTGTCTTGCTTTCATCCAAATAGAACTTACTCAGAATGTGCACTTTGCAGCTTCATGAGACTATGCTCTCGCGTGTTATTGAATTATAAACTCTTTCTGTAGCCTTCTTTGCCTATAATGAGCATATCAGGAAAATATATAGGTATGTCAGCACCCAGCAAGCATCACAAAAAATGTAAGGATGAAATAGATAATAAAACCTAAATTCAAAACCTCACCTCTTGCTCCCAATCAGTTCTTATAGTAATTATTAGAAAAGCAATTACTTGAACAATGAGTGCACATATGATCCCTAGCCAGAGGCCCTGCACAAATTACTTAGCAGGATTATAAGAAAGAAAAACTCTTGTATAGGCACAATTCTAAAAATCTATCGTTAGGTACACTCATAAAAAAGTTAGTAGAACCCACATAGATGAGTAAATATATGTTGAGTAAAGTAGTCAGTAGATAAGGCCCATTTGTATTATGAGTATGTCTAAATATGATATGCTAAACTTGTGTCCATTTAAAAATCGCTCTTAAGGGTATGTTTGTGAGTTAAATTTTAGAAGGAAGAGGAGGAAAAAAAGCTTATAATATAAAATTTTAAAATCTTATACTATAAACCTTTTCTTCCCCTCCCCTACTCTCTAAAATCCAAACTCAGAAAAATACCCTAAGGGTATGTTTATGAGATTGGGTTTTGGGGGAAGGAAGAGAGACTTGTAGTGCAATTTTACATTACAAGTTCTCTCTCCCTCCCTTCTCCTCCAAAATCTAAACTTACAAACATATCCTTAAGAAATGTAAAAGTGATTGCAATTTTTGTAGATATGACCATAGGTCACAAGGCTATGCCTCAGAAAAATTGAACTTCTTTTACCTTCCCACCAATGTGCAACACAAAAGCTAATACAATAGCTGATGGAATGCCAACCAAATAGTACGACCCCAGATTGACAAATGCACCAATTTTCTGCCAACCACATCCTCTAGCAGTGCCTGCATTAGAGTTGACAAAGTGAAGAATAAAGACCACTTCTAACTCAATGGTTACAACACAAGCTAATACGCCTTGTTGAAAGCTCAAGTGTCAATATGTTATTACATATATTATGCATTATGAAAACTTATATGGCTGAAATCCACACACAGGTGTTACTTTTTTTATTTATTGAAATATTATTACAGATTACAGGCTCCTTTCTATTATTGGGTAGTTTCCACTTCCCTGTCCTGTTTTGTTGCTGAAATACGCCTAATGATTAAAATAAATCCTAAGTCAACAAGTAAACTAGCTTCCAAAGGATGCATACTTGCAGAATATTAACAAGATTTCATTTGTCTAACTTGTATTTGATCACAACATTATTCATTAGCATTTAGCAGCATTCTTCATACGGTAACAGAGATTATGCTTATAAAGTATGTGGTTAACTAATAGTTACACTAATACGATATGACATATTGTAACTTGTAAATTCCCATACCCAACTTGTCTCTATAGTGCTTTTGAGTCATAGCTCTTATGTAAACAAGAAATTTAGAAATGGATAAGAAGAAGAACCTGAAAGAACACATTGGAGTCCATCCAGAAAGTTGGATGTTGCAAGAATTGGCAACATAACTGCTACATATTCAACCACTTCTACTTCATTACTATACGCATAGCCCCAAATATTGCGGATTAGTAGTAGCACCATTCCAACTAAGGTTCCCTCAATAATGGCCATCACTAAGACAACACACACTGCTAAACGTGCAGTCCAGGGATGACCAGCTCCAAGTTCATTCAAAACGCGAGTGCTGCAAGTATCATGCAAGCATTACTAGAAGCAAGTGAAAATTTTCAACAGGCAAATTAGAAAGTGAACAGAAAATTTTGTAAGATGTGTACTTAAAATAGTCAATTGCCAGTGAATTCATGGACTTTATAAGAAATACTAACCTTACAGCTCCACTGAGTCCAAAGGGGATCATCCAAACAGTTGATGCTGTATTCAAGCTGAGAAAACCAATAATAGGGTGGTGAAAACAATGATAATGATAATGCCAAGTATGTGTGAAAATTGTGAAAAATTTATCTCAAATATGAAACGAACCAGATTGAAAGAACTGATGTCTCCAACTTTGGATTTGGAAGAAGACCAGAAAGAAGAACCATCATTTCAAATGACCACATTTCCAAGCTGTTCAGCATAATGATAATAGGAAACATTAGGATCTCAAGAAAGTATCAAAAGGGTCATGCTGAGAAAGGTTAAAAAGGGTAAATAGTGATCCTTTATAACAGACAGTGTCAAATTAAAGTGTCAGAGAATGTAAGTAGTAATTACCAAACCATAACAGCTGATGGAATGGCAAGCCTCAGAAATGAAGGGATGTTGCGAAGTGCCTCTTTGGAAAAGCCTGTCCAAGTCTTTGCACAAGATGGAGAAAACTTGACATAGAGTGAGAGTATCAAAACATTCACCCAGTAAGATATAGAATTTGCTATGGCAGCTCCTCTATTCCTAGTCCAGACTTGAATACCATAATCCAACATACAAGGATATGCAGTAAAGTTGTCACTGCTGAGCTGAACACCATTGGAAATACTATATTTTGGGTTTGCAAGAACCTGTTCAGGCACTGAAGAAGACCATAAGCAAAAAGGCTTGGAACCATTAATTGAGCATAGTTCCCAGCTTCCTCGGATATTTCAGGATCTTGGCCCAAGAAAATCAGAATGGATCTTGTGTTTGCCCAAATAATCGCAAGCGGAATGCTGACAATCATGAGAATGAGCATGGCTTTCTGCATGTGTATGCCTAACATTCGGTGCTGCTTTGCTCCATATGATTGCCCACATAGGGTGTCCAAGGCACTTGCCATTCCCACCTGTTTTATTCGAAAACCCAGAATAGCTCAGAGCATAATATACTCTATTATCCATTCAAATTCATTATTTGAACATAGTGATTTAGACACTCAGATCGACGTGTGATAATCATAGTTCAAATGAATATGAATTTCAGTTATGTAAGTGTCAAAATTAACATATTGTATTTACTATAAGTGTAGATCCATTAATGTTAACATCTCGTTCAGCACTTACAAAACTGAAATCCACACTAATTTGAACTGCGACCATCACAATTCAATTTGTGTACCTACACTATGCGCAAAAAAGCGTTTCTCTTATCCATATCCTGCTTCCTTGAAAATGAAAGTCTGTAATGTAAACCATTGACAATTCACACTCACAAGTAATATTGGTTCTGCTTCATAGAAGTCAATTGTTATTCTTTACAAGTTTATGGCGAACTAATTATATTGACTTCCTCTGCTATATCTAACCTCAATGATTACTTCAAGTTCCGAAAGCTAAGAACATACCAAAGTAAATAAATAAAGAAATAATACTCAGAGCCATAATTTAAAAATAAACTGAGAATAACATCATTCTATCAAGATGAAAGGGGAAGCTAAAGGAAAACCAGACTCACCAACAAACTAAAACCTGTCACAGAGGCAAAAGAAGTGGCCATTGAAGCACCAGAGAGAGCCAACTCTCCTAGATGCCCAACAAACATGACAGATATGACTTGTAGGCAGAAATTCAGCAGGCTGACAGATATCAAAGGCCCTGCTAGCCATAACTGCTTCCTCACTTCTTCAAGAACTTCACTTCTTCCTATTCCTCCTTGCTTCTTGTTTTGCTCAACATCAACTATGAATCCATCTTGACTTGTGGCTTGAATCAAGGGAGAATGGAGTGATGGTGCCTTTTGGTGTTCTCTCTCCATAAGAGTTCTATCTTCTTCGGATCAAAACTCAAACTTCAATTCCTTCCTCAGTCAAATTCCTTGGCCAGCGTGGTTTTTGTCACATATCATATCAAGATTTTCAAACCACACAGAGATGATATATATCATGAACTCTTATCACACCCTTTTTCCATTTTTGTTTGATTTGACTCATTTCTTGTATGGTTTTTTTTTTTTTTTTTTTGATATAGTTCTTGTGTGGTTTTCTTCCATAGAAGTTGTATTCCATGATTTAAAATGTGTCCATGCATGTACCGGGTCCACTGTAGTGAACAGAAAGGCAATGATGACAATGGCAAAAATTTCGGAAAAACATTTTTTTAGTTTAAATATACAATAAAAAAAAAAGAATCGTCTGGAGATAGTTTTCCATGTTATACCTCGAGCGAAATGGAAAAAAACTAAAAATATTTAAACTATATAAATGTTTGTTTCGTTTTTGTTATAATATAACTTTTAAAAAGATAATGAAATTACGTTCCTTTTCTTTATTAATTTTTTCAAACAAGGAGTATAGTAACATATTCCTTCATTTCCGCTTCCAAATCAGACGTATTAGTTCGGATCTATTCTATTACTGTGAAAAAAAAAAAATAAACACAAGCATAATATATATTGACCAAAACAAAACCTTATAATTATATATATCATATCTTACTTTGTAAAATTATAATTTTCAAATAAATTTGAGGAGTAATATTAATACACTGGCAATTCTATTACAGTATATCAACATGGTTAATTTAAGTTGTTTCACACTTATTTCCCTTTAAAAATTATTGTATTCGAGTTTTATAAATTAAAAAACAATATTCATATATAAATAGTATTCCCTCCTATTCATAATATAAGTCAATATTGAATTTTCTTTTTAATTTAAAATATAAGTCATTTTTATATTTCAAGAAAATATTAATTACTTTTTACCCATTTTATCATATATTTATGATAAATGAGAATAAATAAATGTGGATATGATTATTTAAAAGAAAGAGAATTTATGATGAGCGATAAAAGATATTTTTATCTTTTACTATATTTTTTAAAAAATTAATAAAATCTAATCATCATCTTAATTCTTATATATAATTAACTTTAAATAATTATATTATGGATTGATAGGAGTAATAATTAAATGGAATAAGAAAACAAATTATTACCGGTGAAAAAGTAAAACTTTTAAACTTACATACATTGAATGCACTAAAGATCATCAAAACTTTTTCTAAAATTTTCCAAAAAGCATTCGTCAGTACAACTCAATAATTAAAAGGATTAATTGCTTTTATAACTCTTCTCCGAAAATGTATTAGATATTTTTCAAAACATCTAAAAATATTAATCATTGGATACTTTTACATTTTATTCAATACTTCCATCATTTCTTATTAATAATCATAATAAAATACTATATTACTTTAATATATTAAAAAATTAATATATTTAGCCACAATTTATAATCAGATATATTAGTTTTTTAATATACTAAAATGACACAATAGCTAACTAATATTCTTAGGACACTGGTTAAAGATACTCAAAATAATACATCTTTTCTTGTAAAATATCTATCAAAATTAGACAAATACAAATATTAAGAAAACTAATAAATAATATGATAATAGAATACTTTTATGTAAAATTATGGTGTATGGACTAATATACCCCTTTAAATTTTCTAACAAACTTTTTTAATATACTAATAGTTATTAATTGTGGTCATTAATATTAGGGATACAATTAAAATAAAAAATTATATTTTATTAAAATATAAAATTATCAGATATTTTAAAAGATGATTTTATATGAAAGTTAACAGATATTTTAAAAAGGAGATAATAAGGTTTTAAATTTTGTGGTGAATACCAAGCATTGTAAAAACAAAAATACATCTTCCCAAAGTAAACATTTTCTCAAAGAAAAAAATATAGCAATATGTCTATATATATATATATATATATATATATATATATATATATTGATTTATAAATGTAGCTAAAAAATGAAAGGGATGTTTAATTTAAAACGAATTGATATCTTAAACAGTGCGAGAGGGCACAAATAATAAGATAGTAAATTCTTAATTATAAATCTTGGAGGTCATAAATTTCGGCGGACTGAAGTTACGTGGAAAACCAATACTATATCATTCAGTCCTCAAATCCGCAAACCCGAACAAAGAAATCTAGGGTTGACATATCAATAACCATCAATGACTCTCATAATACAATGCATCTTCAACGTGAGTCATGTAAAATTGATTTTAGTATATCTAGTGTATACCATGCATTAATAGTCGTCTTATTTAATTTTATAAGTGGCGTGGAGTGGGTGTATCTCCTTCCTCGTCTTATATTATATTTTGTAGTATGCCTCCGTGGAAGAATTTTATAAACATTTAATATTCAACACTCGTTTACTTTCATGGCTCATGATTTTTTTTGTTAGTTTTAACAGTGATTAATCCCTTTAAGATAAAATTTTTTATATATTAATAGGATAAATTTAAATTATAAGACTCTTTTCATATACAATATCAAGAATTAAATCTCTAATTAAATATTCAAGAAATCTATTCAACTACTACCTGTACTAAGCATTGCGGTATAGTGACTCTTGATTTTATGAACCTCCATGTGGCCATGCGGGGCTATGGGAGATGACAAATCCAGGTTACAAAATACAAGTCCACCACGTATTTGTGGAAATGAAACTATGAAAGGAAAGTGAGGCATAGAATTAATAAGCCATGTTTATTTTTTTATGAATATAAAATAAGCCATGCTTATTGACTAAAACATAACTCGACAAAATCCAACACTTCGAGGGAATGATGTTGACTTCTGGGGGCAGCAACTTTTGATTGATAAAAAAAAATTTATTTCTGTGATCTTCTACTCCTTTGCCCCTCCATTATTTGCTTACGGAATTTTTTTTTTTTAGTTGTAAAAGTTAGTGTGGAAAAGAAAATATATATGCATACAAACAAAAAGGAGGGTGAGCGACACGTGTGGAAAAGAAAATATCTGCGTAGAAATTAAAAGGAGTGAGTGAGACTTTATATCCTCAAAACTAAATAATTTTTTCATTGTTTTAATATCTCTGAGATATATAGATTTATTTTTTCGTTTTTATTATCACACGGGAGATGCTCCAATTAGTGATTACATGTCTCGCTACATAGTACTCCAATAAGAAAATATTACAAAAGGAAAAAAAAATAACCTTTGTAATTGGTTTATTACATTATTTTAATTGGTCGATTTGCATCTATTCCATAATTTTTGAAAATAATTAATACTAATTTTACATTTATTGACATGCTTTTATGTAGGGAATGCATTATGCATTATGATGAACGAAAATTTATAACCTTCCCAAGAATTTTATTATTCCTACTATGGGTGACATATATATGACACAGCAAGCAGGACCCATATATTCCTGCAATCGTACTACCTAAGAATGCAAATTCAGATTAATACTTTCCCGTATGGGATAAGTATGCTACGGAAAGGAAAGCAATGGGAAGGTTCCAAAACCTGCGTTAACTAGTTTAGAAGTTGCAAATCTTAACTCTCCCTCTTATTGGGTATCAATAAACATCATCTATGGCGGTTGCTCACATCAAAAACCTGTGTTTCGCAACACTATTATTAGCATTTAACCACATTTATAAAATGTGGTTAAAATCAACCGTAAGGGCTATATGTGAGCATCCACCCATCATCTATTATCTTTTCTTTTTTACATGTAACATAAGTCAGCATTTGGTTTCTATCCTATTACAAGAAAATAGAAAGGTCCTGAAAATATAAATCTGTTTGATAGTAAAGAGAGATAAATATAGAAAATTTTTCTATTCTGGATACAAAATATAGAAAATTTCTATACCTTCAAAATGAAAGGATAGTAGAGACAAGAAAAAATAGAAATTTAATTTTTTTTTTCTTCAATAGTATCCTTATATATATATATATATATATATATATATCCCTCTTTGGCCCACTATCATGGGCGGTAGTCCGCGGCAAGTCGCGCGATGGAAGGAGTAAATGATGTCTTTATTATATATTTTTTGTTTTGTCCCATGTTTCTAAATAAGATACAAAACCAATTATTATATTTTGTATTCCACTATTAAATATGATCCAAATAGTATTTTTAATGTCATTGTCTCTATTATTCTCCTGTTTTGTCTCACTAACATGTGGCAGAAACCACACACGGCCTAACATATGGCAAGAAAGAAGAAATACATGGTTTTGTGAGGATACACTAAAAGCTTGTTAACCCTTCAAGTCAGGGGTAGTCAATTTGATGTTCAGCTAATATCAAATGAAGTTTACATTTTGTTTTTTGGTTGTGCTTCAACTAATTTTGGCGTAGAGAATATTTAACTCTCATTATGTTTAATTGAAAAAACAGCTCAGTGAATTAACTAAAAAACAGTAGCAATTATTTTGGTTTTATAGTGAATTTTGGCTATTGGCTGTCGTGGAAGGCTTCTTTTACTATTACTAGTCTTGAAAAGATTTGGTCGAAAAGTCAGAACACATTAATTATAAAAAAAAAATATTTATTTCTTCTTCAATTTAGACTTCAAATATTTTTTTGTGTAATTGTTATTAAACGTATCTATGAATAAAAGTTTATTTCACATAAATAATATCATCTATGATTCCCTTTGTCTTAAGATTTAAGATTAGTTAGTTCTATTTTTCGGTGGGGACAAGAAAAGGGGTATAACTCAACGGTAGAGTGTCATCTTGACATGGATGATTTAAGTGTAAATGGCGCACATGGAGACCTAAAAGGAAGCCACTCAAATATAGGTAGAGCAGTTTGGATTTGATTCAATTTAAATATATTTTTAATTTTTAAAAAAGAATTTAATTTTTATGTACTGTTAATATAAAAAAATGATTAAATTTATTTTACCCCATATATTTTTAGTCATGTGTAATTTATACCATGACATTTTAAAATGTGTAATATGACCCCCTATGATTTTCAAATAGTGAAAAAGGGACCTTTTGTTCATGGGGTATTCATTTAGACTGTTAACTCTCAGTGTGCATGTGCATGATGGTCCATTGATAGTGTAAATGGATATCTCATTAACAGAAGATACTTATAACAATCTTAAAAATAGTCTTATAAATTTTATAAATATTACCATTTAATAACTAGGCTACTGCAACCAAGACCGAAACCAAATATTTTTTTCTAAAAATGGGCTAAGACCATTTTTATATAGAGATCTAAATAAAACTTCATTATATTTATGAGGATCAATAAGATATTTAAGTTTTTAATCTTTTTTATTTAATTTTTTAAAAAATGTATGAAAATTGAACCCACAGTTTTTTAAAAAATATTATTTAAAAGTAACTTCTCAAACAATTTTTTTATTACTTTTAATTTAAAAAATATCAATTTTTTTAAAAAAATTTCACTATTAAAAAACTGTTTTGATAGTAAGTTCACCAACAATTTTTTTAAATTAAATTTAGGCTTATCTTTTAAAATAATTTACATAATTAAAAAACAAGGACAGTTCTGAATAAACCGTCTTATTTTCTTTTTCTTTTGCTTTTCTGGCTCTACAGACAAAAAATAATAATAATAATTCCCGTTTTAAATTAGGATCCATGTGCCAGAATTTAATGTTACTGCAACAGGTTACTGAGTATTAGAATTTAGAAGTCTTTAATTGCAGTACAACTCTTCTGGCCAGTCACCAAATTGCCAAGCAACTTGGCTCTTCACTCTCTCTCTCTCTCTCAATTATGCAGATGCGTAAATTAAGACTGCGAAATCAATTTCATATTATTTTTTACACACTCATATTTTGATTTTATCATTTAAGTAAATAAATAGATTTTTAATTAGTGTTACAATAATAGTCCTAAAAAATATCCTAATAAAAAATGCTTTAAAAAAATGTGTCCCTCAGGCTCTGATTGGGATGGTAACAGAGAAGGAAATGGAGAGGAGAGGCAAGGACAAGTAAAGAAAATCTGTGTTTGGGAGTGGTATTGATGGAGGGTGTGGCATAGCTGAGGAGTCTTTAAGCCCTCCTTTACAGTGATTTTAGAGACCCCCAAATCGAGGAGGGGGGTCAACACCAAGAAGGAATTTTTTTTTTTTTTGTGATTTTCCTATTTTACTCTTTTCAATCTTTTATATATAAAAAAAAGCATAAAGTAAGGGGTAAAAATAAACGATAAATTTATATACAATTTCATGTTATTCACTTAAATTATAAACTCCTAAATAATAAAGTGATTCCTTCTAATCCACTCTATTCCTCACCTTTCTTCTCTACATTAATAATCATTCCCTTCCATCCTTTGTAAAACTCTAAAGCATACCCTTAGTGATTTATACAAGAAAAACTTGTATTCTTCATACTGTTTTGTTTGTTCTTAAGCTAATTCTTATGTGGTACCAATTATGTTTGGTACCACATGATACCAAATCAATATTATATTAAAAAATAAAAATAAAACTACCATTTTATTCTTTATTTTGTTTCATCCATATCATTTTCTTCCTTTCTTTCACCCCTGACCATCGACATCCACCCCTCCCTCCCTTTAGTAACCCCCTTGCCAGCCAACAACCACATTACATTTTCCATCCATGTCGATCAAACCACAGGGCAAAAACTTGGGTGGTTCCCAAAAGAAAAATCATCCAAAAATGATACCATGAACAAACCTTAGGATCTGGTTGGCATTTTCTTTTTTTATGGTCATTAATGGAATGAAATAGAAAAGAAAGGAAGAAAATAGATATATGCATGCCACATCTTTGATTGAAAGTTTCTAATATAAGTGAGTGGAATGAAAAAGTGTATAAATTTTATTTTTCTTTTTTGTCCTTTTATTTTGTATGTATAATTTTTAAAGATGAAGCCAAAACAGTAAAACAACATAAACCATCAAAGCAGTCCCTCTTGCCCCCCAAATCGAGGGTCACTAAATCTCCTGTAGAGGCATTGGGGGGGCTTAGCTCACCCTACTGCCTTGCCCTTCCTCCCATGGAACCCTTCGAACACATATCACATAGAAATTTCCCTTCCCTTCCCTTCCCTTCCTCACCCTCCATTTGCGTGCTAAACATACCCTTAGACTAAGCCCCTAAAGAAAAATGAAAAATTTTCAAACAACCCCAAACTTGAACAATATTTTCAAAGCAACAATCTTTATCAAAGATCAACCAAGAGAAGGAAATTTCACATGCCCAATTTTTGTTCTGGAAAAGTAAAACCTCAATCTCCAACGAGAGTGTTATTGAAGTACCATGCCCATTTTGGTGCAAGCAAGCTGCTAATCATCTTAGGTGAAAACAAAAATTGAACATGCAAAGTGAAGAAAGACGGGGTTGACCAACCCATGTTTGTGTTTTGATGGGTTGCTTTGGCTCGGGGTTAACATGACGAGATTAGGACAAGAAAATGGTTTGGTGGTGGCTCTTCTCTTCATTCGCTTTAATGGCTTCACCACTACGCTTACGACCATGGTTGTGGAGGCAAAAAAATAGTCGCATGGTGAGGCTTTGACGGTTCGTGAGATGAGATCTCGAAGGGGAATAAGTGAAAGGTGTTGGATCTTTGAGAGAAGCATAAGATCTTGACGGAACAAGTCGAAGGTTGTGGATCCTTCTGGAAGCCTGAGTCTAGGGCAGAGAAGGTGAGAGTGACAGGAGAGGGTTAGCGAGGATAGAGGGAGTGCGGCAGTGGTGGAGGGTTAAATGATGGTGGCTAGGGTGTAAGGACCACTGGTTGTTGAGGTGGTGGTGGTGGTGCCATTAGTTCTGGGAAGGGGGTGGTGGTGGCCCTGGTTGGGAGGGAGTGGTGTGGTTGGGAATTGAAAATAAATGAAGGGTAAAATAAATGATAACTCTTCGAAAAATGCACCGAATCATTTAAGTAGTAATCACGAAAAGTAGGTATCATCCTACATGGATTGACGCTATTAAACAACACTTCATTAACAAAATTTCTATGCAGATTATATCAATTTAATTTGGATTGAAGACACTCTCAACAAAGAAACAAAATAACAAAAATAAACTATAAGTGAGAAATGAGCATAAACTAATAAAATATGTAACAACTTAACCAGAGATAATTTAAGATTCTAAAACACTAGGGGATTGGGGTGGTATGATTTTTCTTTACAATTCTATGAATTCATAAATCACATGAGTTGGAATTACTAGACTAATGAAAGGATTTTAAGTAGTTGATGCTAATTCCTTAGTTAATCAGCTCTCCTCTTCCTATAAAACATGTTAATTCCTTAACTATACTTCAACAAGAAAAAGGGATTATGTATGAAATTCAATATTCAATTCACACAAAATTCAAGATAAATTCCTAAACCTTGAAATTCATGAGGTGTATCTCTATAGCTAGTCCATACACAACTTTCCTAAATTATGCATGAACCTTAAATTACTCCATGAACAGAATTCATGAAGTTTGCACAATAAAACAAGAGATAAACCATCAATCTCATAATTCCAACATCATAAATTCAAGAATTCAAACTAATTGTAACCATCTAGACCAAACCCCTAACCCCTAACTATGGAGTTTAGCAACTCATCCTATTGAAAAACAAAGAAAGCAAAAGTGCATAAACACTCATGAAGAATCCAAGAAGTGGAAGATGAATCTTCAATCTCCACTCTTCTTGTTGTTCCTAAGGTGTTCCAGTAGCCTCAGAGCTTCCTTTCCTATATTTCTTTTCGAGTTCCTTTACCTAGGTAGTCTAGAAGCCGCATCTTTTCCTATTTAAGTGAACTTTCACGTGTAGGTTTTTTTGGTCACCGCCTAGGCCATGTCTTTTAAGCGCCCAAGCGTGGCTCTCCAACAACTCTTTATTGAGATGTTGAGCGCTGTTGATTTCAAGCGACCAGCGCTCCTTGCAGAAATCTAAACATAAAATTTTAATCGACCTAAGCTACCTAAAAACATGTAGATATAATTGAAACTCAAATTAAAATGAAAATGAATACAAAATAAATTACTAAATATCCAAAACTCAAAATGACAAAAATCTTAATAAAAAGCAATATCAAATGTTTAAAATATGTTAATTTTTGACAGCTTTTCACATGCACAATTGCACATATAAATAGCACATTAACAGACAAATTATTCATCAAATATTTTTTATGAATATTAAAATATAAATATATATTTTAATTGTAATTAATTTTATCTATTTGATTCAATTTTTTATAGCTGACATAATGGAATCATGTGATACCAAACATAGTCGTGCCACACAACAGCCTTGTTTTTAACCGGAAACGTGGAAACCAAGTTAAGTTCACGGGCTTCTTCGCAATCCATGTAGTTATTGTTTGGAATGGAGAAAGCAAGTCTAGCACGTTCTTGATCCACTGGGACCATATCCTTCTGTCCTGAAATGGAGAAGTACTTTGTCGCATTTGATGTCATATTAAAGTAACAAGTTCCAACAAAAATTGCGTACAATGACATGAAAAGCAGAGGTCATCCACTCATCATCGCATCTAGATCTCAAATTTGTCCATTGCCATATTAAACAATGTAGAAGTGATGGCCTTATTGTTCCTCTAGGCTAAAGGCGGCATAACTAGGGTGTTTACTTAGCTTGTTGTTAGTACTTAGTATTTAATAAAATAAAATATTGTGGAATAATTCCACATCATCCTAAGATTATAAGAGGAGAGAGAGAGGCCAAGTCTATACTCTTAAGTAATACTTTAAGATTATATTTAACTTTTTTTTTTATTTTGTTAACACTCTTGTTTTAACATGTTTTGAGATGTAGATCTGATATTTATTTTGAAGAGTGTACATTATAGCTTTTTTTCACTGAGAACAATTTTTATATTATTTTATTGAATAATACTAATATAGTATTTTAAGAGTAATTTATGGTGTGCCCAATAAATTTAACAACTCTCAAAAAGTCATAATAATATTAAACCAAGTCTTATTAGATTTCTTGGCTACATAAGTTCTAGATTTTTTATGATTATTCAAATAAGCTTTGCTAAATTAAAAGTTAAAAATGTATAGAACTACTATTTGCAATTTGAAAACAACTTAATCGATAGCTATAACTATTTTTTTTCTTCTTACTATATATGTTAATGAATGATCAAATTTTAAACATTTCCTAAATTACACTTAACAAAGTACATATCCAAACAATGTTCTATATATTTTAAACCTCAGCTATGCCATCAAGATTTATTTAACAAAAAAAATACTCGAATAAACACTTGATCAAGTATTCAATGTTTCAACATCACTTAATCTACCATTCCATATTACCAGTATTATATTTCATGTACATAAGCAAGAATAGCATACATCAATTTCTTGCCTGGCCCAAACGTCAACCCATAGCCACGTAAATCATTCAGAACTGGCCCAATTAGGAACCTCACCAAAAACAAAAAGTAAAACAACCATAATGAAAATTTACTTTCTGACCCAAAAAAAAATCGCATTTACTTATTCCAGAAGTAAAACTTACATATTTACTATATTGACTAATTTTTTTAAAAAGCATTGAATTTCATCAATCCAATTATTAAATTATGTAATATTTTCTTAATAATAAAACATAGTAAGACATTAAAGAAATGCAATCTAATAGTCAATATTAATTTATGCTTAACAAAATAAAAACCACTCAAACAAACTCTCGATCAAGCATGTGAAGTTATTGAAAAACATTATGTACAAAGTGTCAATCACAATAAAAGAAAACAAAAGTAGTTCCTGAACGTTCACAGCTCCCCCTCAATGGAAAACGTCCTGCCTTTTCTCTCCTGAAATAAATGAGTTATGAGTATAAATCAGATGGTTAAACATATTTTCAAGAATAAAAATGTCAGTTAATGAAAACTTACCTCTGCAAACATACGCTGTTTATTTAACACTTTTGTCTTTGATTTATTGATAATTAACTGCCTCTGAAAAGATTAAATGATAAAGGTGAACGCAAGTCTAATGTATAATAAGGAAAACTAAAAACATTAAATTGTCGTAAAACATGAAAAATTACACACTTAATTATATATATATATATAAAACATAAATTAATATATATGTACCAATTGTCGCTCTTGCTTCCTTTCTTTTCTTGTTAGTATCTCAGGATCTTGTTCTTCAGGCAAATATACATTTGCTTCAATCTGCCAAAAATTGAACTAAAGAAATTAATAAACTAAAAATTTGAATATGTGTTATTAGTTTCATCTAATGAAAACAAAATGCCGACCTTTTCCAGGGTAGATTCATATAAACATGGAATCTCATTCTTTTCATCAATTGGTGTAAACTCGAATAAATTTTGGATGAGATCATTTTCCTGTTTCAACAACAATACGAAATTCAAATATATTTTATAATAAATTATTTTTATTAAATAATTCAAGAAAATACAACTTATAGAGAGCTAACCTGCATATGCTTTGAAAACTGTTCTTCCCCAAGGAAATCTTTTAGGAACTTGAGCTGCCAGGAGAGGGAGAAAGAAAAAAAAAAAAGGAATATAAGAAACAATTTAGATTATAAAAACACGGATAATTATATTTTAACAACTAATTTACCTGGATTATAGAAGACCATGATGATAGAGTTAATTTTTGTCCATAAATTCTTTCTACAGTTTGTGGACATTTATCATGCTTAAAATACTCTAGGACATCCCAATCAACTCTAGCAGCATTGCTAAATATCTGTTTCAGGGGAATTCCACCTCTTGCTTTTGCTGAAGCCTTCTGAATTTGCTTCAAAATGATGCCTTTAATGTGCTTTTTTAGCTCCGAGTAAGATTTGACACTTTTGATACTACTATCAAGAATTTCAGTTTCACTGAAAAACTTATCTATGCTATCACAATCAAATATTAAAGCCAATGCTTCAGCAGCTGCAACACAAACTATGTCATCTTTTAGCAATGCTAAGAAGTGAGAAATTGCCCTGCATCAAAGTCAACATTGCAATCCCAGTTAAACATTTATCAATCTTTTTTTCTTTTTGTTAGCAACCATTGGTATCTAATTAATTAAGCATGAGTAAACAAGCATGAATAAAACTTGCTGTAATTTCTGTAACAGTGTTTACTTGTTGTATACATATAATTTCCTTTTTGCATTGATAATAATCTTAAACAAATTAAAGAAGCTTTTAGTGTTAAATGATGAACTTACCCTTGCCAGTGATTGTAGGTGATTTCCCATCGATTTACTTTTGTAATTAAAAACAACCAAGCATAAATTACTGGTGATGTAATCGTAAAGACTTGGTTGGTAGGTACCTGAACAAAAAAAAAATGTTATTCTATTTAACCATCATAAGGAAAAAAGAAAAAAGATACCATGTTTTTCAATACTTTATTTTGGTCAAGAAATCTTTCATTAGTTTTGTAAAACATCAAAGGTAGGAAGCATTTGATTAAAGTACTTACACTTTGCTTCGATTTGAGAACAATGAATTTCCATATTATTCGCATGGCTGCTTGAGTCTCCACTGAATTACTTGAACAAAAAAATGTAACGATGGCCAAAGACTTTAAAAGGCTAATAAAGGCGCAAGATTCCAGTCGCTGCATGAAAATTTTGACTTTTAACCTCCAAACAAATTTTCACATAATTATTAATAATTAACTTTAAAGTATCATGAAATTCTATATTGGAATACCTTATTAGTAGCAAGTCCTTCTCTAACTGCATTAATTGTCTCTTTATATATTTCTTGCGCATTATCAGTTTCAGAGAAGGTCATTGCAATTAACCCTGCATTTTTATAAAGTTAAATCGATGTGTTGCTTATATATATATATATATGCGTGTGTGTGTACATATGATGTATGTATATGTACAACTAATGAAAAGGTTTAAGACGAACCAAGAACTTGAGAAGCCAGTTGTTTCTCTTTGCCTGAACCCTTTTTAATACACCCCAGAACTTGATAGAGACAAGTAGCAAAACTGAAAAAAAAAAAGGTAAAAAAAATCTCATCAATATTATGCACAAAAGTCAAGTCTAATTACATGTGAAAAAGAACAAATAATATGTTTATAGCCTTACTATTTCTGCAATGTATCGTATTCATCTCCATGATTGAGAATCCTAATGATATCCAATAATGCATCC
Source organism: Dalbergia oliveri (assembly GCA_030441495.1). NCBI lineage: Eukaryota > Viridiplantae > Streptophyta > Magnoliopsida > Fabales > Fabaceae > Dalbergia > Dalbergia oliveri. The sequence goes on from JAMLFY010000079.1 coordinate 60,773, forward strand.
TCCCTAACAGAAGCCCTTCAATAAAAATAAATAAAAATAAAAATAAAGAACATAACCACAATAAATACGAAGAAGCACATATATAACATATAAAGATTAAAGAAATTAAAGGAAGGAAAACTCATACTTTTTGTGCTCTAACTGATGTATGTAATCTAAGAGAGTCTTTGGTCGACGACGATTTGGGGAAAACTCTTCAGTATCATCATCATTATTAATAGCATCATACCGTCCTTTACCTGTAGAGAATTCTTATCATCAAGAAACAAAGTAAAATAACAAACCAATATAAGTAACTAAATAACAAAGTTTTACGACTTACCCTTAATTTTCCCCATGTGTACTGGAGGCAAGTTTTACAAATCCTCTGAAACTTGGTTGGCCTTGAAAAAATGTAATGATCTATGTTATGATAGGATGGTGTATATATATATATATATATATAGCAGCACAAAATCTCTTCATCCTTTTACAATTCTTCAACTAATTTATATCAGATATCTTTAAACTTCAGATAATAGATTTTATATTCTGTTAAAGATGATGATTTGCAATCAATTTTTACAAATTTAAATTTTGAATTCAAATAAAAAAAAAATCATGAGCATTTATTAATAGGATGTTGAAGATTTTATAGTTATAAATAACATAATTAATGACGATTTATCATGCAAATTAATGATTTTTTTAAGATCAGATAAATGATTGGGTTAGTCTTCGACTTAAACTCTTTTCTTTTTTTAATTTTGATAAATTTCCACTTAACTCTTTTAAGCTAAGTCTTAAATTTTAGCAACGAAAAAAACTAAGTCTTAAATTTGTCAATAATCTAACGGTATATAATACGCCCCAAACTTTATATTTATGCGACAAAGATTTTGAGATAAATATAAAAGATAAGATTTTGGTTTTTACCCTTTTGGTTTCAACTACAATGATTGAATTTTTAATTTTCTATATTTTAATAAGATGTATTAGTACGATACGTGACATGTTTCTAGTCGTAAACAATTAAAAGGTACGGGTTCCTTAAACTTTAGAAGGATGATAAGATTTGATTTGGTGATGGACATGGTGTTAAAAAATCATCTACCCAAAATACCATTAACCCTACATATATCATCTCCTCTGCATCTTCCCCTCCCCTGGCCTCTCTTCCTAACAACACAATGCGTGTAGCTGCAAGGCTGCAACTGTTCCCAAAACCCAAAAGTTTCCCCCTTGGTTCGGATAAAACGAGACCAACTTTCACTAACTAACGGTAGCTAATACTACGGTAGCTAATATTTAAAAATTAAAAAAACGTGGCTTCAATTTTTTCAGTTCTTAGCTTCTTATGAAATAGAGAATGCCACCCATACTGTGTTTGAAACAGAAGGATGCTTGATTTTCAATTTTTATTAGCTTACGACTTAGATATGAGTTCCTATTTGCTAGCTTTAATCGATTTTAGTGCTTTTTTTTTAATTTTCTTGGTGGATTTATTAAGTATTTTAGTTTGATTTTGATCGTGTCATGTTGTCTAATAAATATTGAATTTGTTATTAAAATATATGTGTATTATTAAAGAATTGAATTTAATTCTATAATTTAATAGTTTATTTTAAATAGAAGAATTTAATTTATAATAAAATTAAATTCAATTATCAATGAAATTCAATTTAGTTCTATCACTCAATGACATTCTAAACCCCTGTTTGGGATGTTTAGATTAAGCACTAAAATATAGAGTAGGGTAAAAAGTGATTGAAGATGGCGAAGGTTTTGTGTTAGTGAAAGGCAGAGGGGATGAGGGTTTTTTGGTGTCCGCGTTGAAGGATGATGGTCCAGGGATACGTGTGATAAGGCTGGTTAATGAGCTCAGGGGAAAGATGATGATCGCCGCTGTGCTTTAATGAGGAAAATGTCTTGGTCATCTATAGAAATAGAAGTTGTATCATGAAAAAGATTTGATTGGCAGAATTGAGACTTGAATTCGATTTAAAAAAAAAAAAAGAAAGAAAATACTCGATTGAGATTGGATTGATTATTGATTCTGGTTAGGATCTGATTCATTGACACTAATTTTTTTTTTTTCGGTTACTACATAGTGCTACTTTTATATATTTAGGTTAAGAAAGAGTTAAAGCAGGCTAGCGACTTGTACCGGTTATTTGACTGACCTCGCTTTTTATTAGGAATGTTGCAATTTGGGCCGTAATGGCTATTGTAAACCAAACCCAACGAGTCACATCACGTGACTTTTGACAACAAAGTCTCAACTTTTTTTTTTGATAAACAAAGTTTTGGGTTCATTTGAGGAAGGCCCAACACAATAAACTCCCCTGTCAATTCAAATGGAAACAAAAGCCAACCCAATTATAATGCAACAGTATTTAAATTTTTCTCTTGGCAGCAACTTTGTCAACATATCTGAGCCTTTTTTGATGGCTATTGTAAACCAACCCCAGCAAGTCACATCACATGACTTTTAAAAGCAAAGTCTCAACCTTTTTATTTTTTTTTGATAAACAAAGTATTGGGTCCATTTGAGGGAGGCACAACACAATGAACTCCCTTTTTGATTCAAGTGGGAACAAAAGTCAACCCAATTATAATGCTACAGTCTTCAAATTTTTCTCTTGACAATGGCTTTGTCAACATATGAACTATTGTCCATAGCCACTTCATAGCACTCAAGTTCTCCCTGTCAAAGAGACAAATTCATCAGATGGGTAGAGTAAAAGGTTGACTCTCTAAAAGACCTCCTAAGAGGAACAATAGGTTCAATAATGTCATCAACTACATCACTATCATCAACATTAATATTCTAGCTGGAACATCTAGAATATGATTTTAGGCATCATAATGATCGCAAATCTGTTACATTGGGCATCTGTCTTAGAAGCTGGTTCAAGATCAACTGAACTATCAGAAGTCTTTGATATCTCTCACCAATATCTTCAATGGTCTAATCCTCCATGAAAACAACATCATGACTTCTAATAAGCTTCTTTTCAACAAGATCATAAAATCTATAGCCAAATTATCATGGCCAAAACCAATGAAGATACATTGCCTCATATTGACATCTAACTTGAACCTTTGATCTTTCTGCACATGAACAAAAGCTTTACATCCAAAGACATGCAAATGGTCATAGGAGACATCCTTCCCATACCAAACTCTATCAGGAACATCTGCAAAGCAATAGTAGGAGATAAATTAATAACATGTGCAACAATATATAAAGCTTCACCCTAAAAAGATCAAGGCAACTTTGCTTCAAAAAGCAAATATTCGACTTCTCCATCAATGTTCTATTCATCCTTTCTGCCAAGTCATTGAGTTGAGGAGTCTTTGGGGTGTCATTTGGTGTCGAATGCCCTGATCTTTGCAGTAGTCATCAAAAGGTCTACAAAACTCGCCACCATTATCCTTGAATACATTTCAGTTTCTTCCTTTTACCTAGTCTTTAGACTTCAAAACATAAACCCAAAGTTTTCTGGAACGATCATTGATAAAAGTGACAAAATAAAGTCCACCACCAAAAGTCTTAGTCTTCATCAGACCACAAAGATCTGAATATACCAACTTAAGCAACTCTAATTTCTAGAAGGAGTATGACCCTTGAAGGAGATTTGGTTCTATTTCCTAGCCAAGTAGTGAGCACATTTTTCTAATTTAGGCCCAAACCTCTAAGTAAATTTTTCTTGGCCAAAGAGTTTAGTCCCTTCTCATTGATGTGGCAAAGCCTCTTATGCCATAAATTTGATGAGCTTTCACAATCAACGCGTTTACAGCATCAAGAAAAACCAAAGCTTTCATTTAGTACAAATGAGAAACTTTCTTATTGCGCGCCACAACCAAAGAACCTTTAGTGAACTTCCATTGACCATCACCAAAGGCACTGACATGAAACCTTCATCATTAAGAATTCCAGAAGAAAAGACTCAAATGGTTTCGAGTGCATAATTGACATTGTTCAAAATTAACTTTGTGTCAATGCTAGTTTCCAAACAAATATTAATACCAACCACCTTTGATTTAGCTTAATTACCCATCTTCAACACACCAAAATCACCTATAGTGTAGGATGAAAAGAACTCTTTCCTTGATGTCACATGATAACTGGCATTCCTCAATAACCCAGCTAGAATCATCATAAGCAACATTGATCAAATTCTCATCACAAACAATCACAAGATCATCTGAAATAGTGGTGGCTACATGATCAACATTCTCATCATCATTTTCATTCTTCTTGCCTTTGTTGTCATTATTTAGCTTAAAACAATACTTCTAAAGATTCTGAAGATGACCCTTTGTACCACAATAATCGAACTCATAATTTTTGTTCTTGAACTTTGATTTACTTTTGTGATTGTTTCCTTGATCTCTATCTCCACTTCTCCCCTTGTTTTCAGTAACCAAAATCTTTGACTGAAGAGGATGCCCGCTAAGTTTATCTTCTAACTTCTTTATTTAAAACAACAGTTTTAACAAAATCCATGGTCACAATACCACCAGGAGCAGAACTAGTTAAAGTAACACCAATATTTTCCCAAGAATCAGGTAAAGTATTGAGCAACCAAAGTCCCAAATTCTCATCTTCAAATTTAAGACCCATGCCAGACAAATGGTCAAACAAGCCTTGAAATTCGCTCAAGTGATTAGAAATAGAAGTATCTTCTTTATACCTTAGATTCATCGCCTTCAGTAAAATAATTTGTTGTTCCCAGATTTAAAAGCATATAAAGTTTCAAGCTTGTTCCATAAAGTCCTAGCATGTGAATCATTGGCAATATGATTCAAAACATTGTCATCTATCCATTGTCGATATAGCCACAAATCATCTCATGCTCAAAAACCCATTCTTCATCAGATTTATTCTTGTTTTCTTAGCAAATACCGATAAATGTAGCTTTTTCACAAAGAGCAAATCTTTCATTTTGCCTTTTCATCTGTAGTAATCAGTGTCATTAAGACAAATCATTCTACCGTAATTAGATTCCATTGTTGAATCAAGCAAAATTCCCAAGCAAAAATAAGCAAGCTCTGATACTAGTTGTTGGGAAAAATAACAAATATGTAGCGAATAAAACCTTTTCTTAAAAGAACCTGAGAAGAGTAATATATGGCAACTCAAAAATTTATGACAAACAATTAATATCTTCGAGTGCGAAGAATAAATAGGCAAATACAAGGAGCACAACTTTTAATGTGGAAAATCCCTCAATAAAAGGGACAAAAAATCGAGGGACCTAGTCTTACAAAACTCCACTATGAAAAATATTAAAGAATACAGTCAAAGAGTTTTGCCAAAAAGAACTCAAAATAAATGTCGTGCTCGCTACTCTAATAGTGGAAATAATACCCAAACAGGCACAAGCTGGCACGCCAAAACGGAGAGAGAATAAAGTTCAAAAGTATACTAGAAAAATGCCTATGGAACTAGAAATAACTGGCTGAAATGTCATCTAAAATGGAGTACAAATAAGTATCTAACAAATACTGCAAGTGAGCAAAAACTCCTCCAAAGCAAAGCAATAGTGGCGGCGAAGCAAACAAAGCGAGAAAGAGAGGTCTACACACAGGAGCGCTTCCTTTTTGTTATTGTAAACCAAACCGGAAAAACCATCCATCCAGCCCATGAAAAGCAATGTTCAAGCAAGTATATGCAACCCCATGTCCAATTTTGCATTTTTGTTGAAGACTGTTCTCCTTCTAAGGCGTTTCTTTCTATTTGATGCATCTGAAGGTGAAGGAGAGGAGGGCCTTTGTAGAGAGTAATTATAGTGGCACACCCCACGCTAGCAATGGTTCCTTGCCAAGTGGACTTGCTCAAGTCTGGTAGAGAATTGAATGGAGTTATAAAGACGTAAATATTCAAACACAAAATGGTAACGCATGCTATAAGGAGATGTGATTACCCTAAAGATAAGGCCAAGACAACAGAGATAGCAGGAACTGAGTTTTGCATTGCAGAAGCAAGAGTTGGAGAAGCATAATATAATCCCAACAAGTAAAACCCTTGGTTTGCAGTGGACCTAGAACATCCAATGAAAAAGACAGAAATAAGAAACTACTACGAGTTGTATGAAGGAAGTGAGAATGTGTAGATCTTCAGCTTATATACTTTCTTACCCCAATAATGGTAATAGGAAGAATTGAACCAGTAAGGATACAGTAAGGGGTGGTCTTTGATTCCTGATTACAAAATATATATAGCACTTAGAAAAAAAAAGATTTCAAGGGCAATAGCAGAAGGAAAATTGTAGATGCTTAATCTGGATACTCACTTCTCTTAAAAATAGGCAAATGGACTCAACAAAATGAAGGCAATTAAGTTTCTATATACAGGGTAAACCACTTTGCTGACACCAATGTTTAGTGCAAGTAATGCCACAAGAAGCTTCACTTTTTCTGTCACAATACTTCCCATTCTTGTATATCTTAGACTTGTTTATGAGGGACAATAGCAAAAAAACAGTTGCTTTTATATATAGGAAGCAATCTTGAAGGAATATTTAAATTATACAGATTTTTTTATTGTTAATATCAGTAGTTAGCCATATTATTTGATGCCTCAGTATAGCAGTTACAGAGACATGCAAACGTTAAAGGTATATGCCAAGTTATCTATAGAATACAAAATCTAAAATATAAATTCATTTTATTTTGCTTGTTGACTTTTTAAGTTGAATAATTTAGGGAGATAGATTCTAGGTGAATCATGTTAGCCAGGTAGTTAGAGTGTGACCGACCTCTATCATTTGCATCACCATGTTCCCACCATTCCCTTATCTTACTATCTAATGAGACCGTTGTCACAATTTTTCTGTCTTTGTACAGAGTAATCATTAATTCATTATAGACAGTTATTATTTTTGCCATAAACTAATGCAACAGGGAGTTTGATCATTTATTTACATAAAATTTGAAGCCACATGTTGATGATAAATATAATGATATATATTGGCAGCTTCAGACTCAGGTGATTCTTTTGAACCATATTTGAATAAAGGAAGGGGGAAGAACAGGAATATTAATAAAAGATATGAGTGCTACAATTTATAATTTTTTTTGCATATTATATGATTCATATAGAAATAGAGCAGGCCCTAGAAGTGCCAAAGCACATCTAGCTTACTAGTGTGTTAAACTTCCCGAAATGCACTGAAACTAGGACATTGGCATAACAAAATAATGGTTGTGGCCATTTATTTGCAACTGAATTTTGTTTTTCTCTTGTTCTTTGGTTTAACTGATTCAGAAAGAGATAAATCGTTTTTCTCTCAGCCCCTAAATGCTTTGCCTCATAAATGGTCATACGAATTGATATTGCATTATTTTAATTATTAAGTTGTTCTTAAATATAGTCCCTAAGATGGAAGCTATATATTATAATGTTGTTCCACCAAAAGCCAAAAAAAAAAAAAGAAGAAGAAAGAAGGCTATATTATATTCATCCTAGACGAATATCTTAGCCAGGCACATCAATTAGATCATGAGAGGGAAATTATTGACTCGATGTGCATATTCATGAACCTTTAATAGATTGCTTCATACAAGTCTCGAGAAAAAAATCAACATATCTACTACCAAGGTGCAATTTGGGGAGTGTGAGAATATTCCTTAGTGATTGCTGGTGGACGATACATTATTTGTCTGCTGCACCACATAGGAGCACTATTTGTTTACCAAAATTATAAATTCACTGATCAATAGGGGTGATCTCTGTAGCAAACTTCATCAATTCTTTTCATTGCATACCTTCAGTTTTTGTATCTTTCCAACATGCAATTCTATGATGTGTACACGATTATTATTATTTTTTCAATAAATTGGAAATGCTGTTGCTGCAATTATTTGAGTTTCCAAGCTCGACATGATTATTGATGACTAACTTGGAAAAATGTGTAATTGATATATAACTGCTAATCAGTTTCAAATTTTAGATGACAAGTAATGCATGGGCAATGGCCTGAAACTGTGAGAAAGTGCCAATTTTGGGTCAAAAACAAGATGTTCGGCAAAGCAATAGACCTTCACTACTCAATCACAACTCACAATTATCCACTGCTTCAACATGTATCACAATTACGATAAACATGCACGAGTTTCATCATTCATGAGCAAATATCTGTTTGATATGCTTTAAGAGCCACCAATTGTGCAGAGTGTGTAGGTAATTCATACATTTTACATTGCTTTAGGAAGCAGTAGCTGAAAACAAACCCCGTTTCTGTTTGAACCCCAGCTAGTGTAACTCATGGAGATGGTTCCCTCAATAATTAACTGCGCTTGAATACAATGACAATTGCGGTGCAGTTATCTTTACAGCGACGCTCACGTATAGCTTCCCTTACAAGGCGGCGGCTGACAGCTGTGGCACTTAGCCCCTCCTACAAAAGTTCAATTCATTTTTTCTCATATAAGACAGAATCATCATCAAATAGAAAAACATTCAAAATGATAAGAAAAATCTAGAAAAGTAAAAAATTGCGAGCTTAAACTTGTGCTGTGTTTTAGACAATAAGTCATAAGGACGCAACTACCTTCAAATCCTTCACTGAATGAAAATTTATATATAGAACTTAACTACATCTGTACTGCTTTATTCATGGATAATTTAATTGACATTTTTTACCAGGCTACTAGCTTTTTTAAAAGCATACAATAACAATGCCTTTAATTCAAATATTTAGATGTACCGCAAATAACAAGTGTGGTAGTTGTCGAGTCAGCACTCAAATCCATTAGTAATGATTTTTTTTTAAGTAATAAAAAAAATCCATCAGCAACAATTTAATCAGCCATTACAAGAAAGTATGACCTACCTCCACCCCGCTTTTTAGATTTTGTAATGAGCCGGGATAAATTGTTAAACCAGAACACCTCTATAATACGAATATAGCAATGCATTTATTCAGAACCAAATATGCTTTGGAATAATACACCTCCTATTAGTTCAAGTTGCCAGAAAACAGGGAAAAAAAGGCAGAAAGAAACTCTTACATGCAGTAACTTCTGAACAAAATCAACAGCATCACTAGGACCAAATACCTGACATACCCAAAATGCCATTTTTCATCTCAGAACAGTAAACTCAAACCAGCAAAATAATTAATGAGACATTTATGGATTCCAAAAGACATACCCCCCACAAGCCATCACAGCCAAGAATGATGAAACGCTCTCTACCAGTAAGGTCAAAAGAATGGATATCTGGGGTTGCAATTAGACCCACCTGCAAATGGAATTTCTCCTCAAGGTTACAAATCTTTTTCGGCTTATTTAATGCTACAGAAAAGTGGCTAACTGACAAAAGGAACAAGTAACCCTTTCAAAGAGTGAGACTGAGAGGCCAACCTTTTTGAACTGCCGATCACCAAAACCTCTAGAAACTTCTAGACGCCCTTGTAATCGTCCATTTGAGCTTACAACACCACCAGCCTGAAAGTGGAAATTATCAGAATAGAGAACCAATAAAGGAAACTCCAACACCATGCCTTCAGATACAATCACTCAACCAACCATTCTATATGAAATGCATCACAATGAATGAATGCTTCAACCACTTCTGATAGTTCTTCAAGGCACAAGTCCAAAAGACCAAAATATATACACACACACATGCGACAGTTACTACAGTATATCTAGCTTAGGTTAATAATTCATTTTTTAACTAGCTTGAACTTGTCACCTTACTAGTTGAACTGGTCCTGATAAGATTTGTAGGTCATGAGTTATTAAAGCTGTTGGCAACCAAAAAAGCGAATGTTCAAGCAAATAATCGTAATATGGATGCTCAGCTTAATCCCAAAAATGTGTCATTTTCCCAAATTATGAGTTGAAAAGTATACTAGTACCGAGGAAGAGAGTGCAGTGTAAACAGCAACATAAATTTATGGCAGGAGCCAGGGACTTATAGATAAACTGCATGCTCTGAGAATTATCAAGTAACAGGTATAGCTAAATACATCTAAAGATCTAATCTAACCAATCGTCATTGAAGCTTTTTGTACCTTCTGGATGCGTGCACGCTCCTGTGGGAAGATGGGCTTGTGTTCTCTCGTCAAAACAATGGCCTTCCATGCATGAACTCCATCCGAGTTATCTTGGGATCCATCAGTTACAGCTGACCGACCCAAAACTGCTTTAGCGTCTCCTACATTCGCGACAAAAACCTAAAATGAATCATCAACCAGAAAAAGCCAAAAATGTTATCAATGACTAGATAGAACACTGAAAGAACCAAGAGTAGAATTTATAAAAAGAATAAAATATCAAGAAAAATAAAACAATAAACATTTTCTCAATGATTTGAAAGATTGCTCGACAAAATATCCATACTTATATCCTAATATCTAACTACATTTAGTAAATAGACCCAACTAGATGAGATTCATGTAACTACATTTTCCATAAACTACTTTTAATGGATAACAAGTAAACAAACTTACTTTTTGTCCCAATATCCAGACACATACAGCTGTAGCACCATCCTGCCATCCCCTGTTAGCAGTAAATACACTCAGCAAGATATAAATAGCATCAAAATTGGGCTTCAGCCCCATCTTTCTACCGAGAAAAAAAAATAATCTCTAAAAATTAAAAGTCATTAACGTGTACTGAGATCAGTAATTCAAAAACCAGTATTAAGAAGTGGATAAATCACTGTAGCATATCATGAGGCATTGTTAACCAAGCAGAACAAGAAGAAAATCAAATGGACTTCAAATCAAGAAACTTGAAATGTCAAGAAAAACTTGATTTATTTGCTCATAACAACAAAATTCCAACTCAATTTGGCCATCTATAATTCTGCATAATAAGAGATCAACAAATCTAAAGCAATCAAACTATACCTTCTGCACTTTCTTGAAGAAGAGACTCATCAGTTTCACGAAAACCTAAATCAGAATAAAAGCATCAAATGAAAACTTTCTGTAACCAAAAAGAAATTAGAAGAATATAAGTATTCCATCCATGATTCCATTTGCAACTTGCAAAAGGGGGAAGTCAATAAGGGAAATGTAGACTGAATGCTTACCATCAAGTATAGCTCTTTTAGCTACCTTTACATCCAACTGAAACAAAGCACAGCAGCAGGATAAGGAGAAAAATATATAAAATAGAGAGCAAAAGAGAGGTAAAATAGATCAAAGTACATCAAAATGAATTTTTTTTTATACCCAGAGATGACCAGAAATTCCATGTTACATAAAATCAGGTCATCATCTGCTTTTTGTCTAGGAAACAGCTTTCAGTTTTTTTCCCCCTTAATTGCTTTATTTCATCAATTCAACTGCAGGAATCTTTTGGCTAAACAAGCTTAACACAATATTTGGAACCTATTCTCTTGTGCCCACTCATGTTCTTCAAACGAAAAGGTCAATCAGAACCAAGGGTTATTGGCCCTAAGGTTGAGCAGCTTTTGAGGAAACAAAACATAGTAAAATAATAATAATGAAAAGCACATGTATGCGGATAATTTTGCTAATCCATTGCATAACTCTTGTTTCTCAAAGCACAAGTACACTGATAACATTTGCTTTTTAAAGCTATCATTCATAAAGAGAAATATGTGCATTTTTCCATCTATACAGTATGGCCAAAATATTTCAAAATTCATTTTACCATTACCAAAAAGGAATCACATGACGATTGCAACTGCCAAACGCTGTGTAAAAGTTGTAATTCTCTATGAAATTGCAAAATCACACCTGGTTGTTTCTTGGTGCCCCAATCAACCAAAAGATAAATACATCTATTCGTTGCATGATAAACATATTTTTCCACTAACTTCTCCTTAACTGGAGCTTAAATATAGATCCAAAGAACCCCCCCCCCCCAAAAAAAAAAACACAAAAAAAAGAACAAAATACTATGAACCAAGCAATCCTGCAATAGATATTTCATATTTCTGTCTGCTACAGCCTAAGAGCCTCATTGATGAAGTCAACTGTATACATGAAATTAGACCAAGCAAACACACCAACTCACGTGGTAATCCAGCTGAGAGAACATTCCCATGCAAATGCTTCTGAGCATATTCTGCAGCTAACCGGCCTCCATGCCCATCATATATTGCAAAATGTGAACACCTGAAAAACCAAGCACCGACAGTTACTCATCTCAATCAAATGAAATTGCCTAGTAAAGAACCAACACAAACAAACAACAACATTCAGAAAAACCAGCAAGAAATAAATATGACACATGTAAGAAAAATTCAATAAACAAAAATCTGCCTATGGAAGAAGCAATATAAATAAATACTAACAATGAGGTAAAACTAACATTGCAAATCATTGGCATTCAGATACATCAACAAGAAATAAATTTAACACCCGAAATTATTCACAACCCCATTTGCATAAATAACAGCCCGTAACCCTTTATTTTATTTTATTTTTATTAAGAAGCTACAAATATTAGTAATAATAAATTAAAATCACATAAAATAAATAAGATTAAATAAAAAAGGAACCTTAATTTTCCGGGGTAATCTAAAGCTGCGTCCAAGAGCACAACCCAAGCATCCTCCATGGTGTGCCTGGACCCCTTATCTTCAGCAGCATCGGCATCAATGTCGAAAGCTTCTCCTTCTTCTTCTTCTTTTACTGCGTTTTCACCTTCAACAGCCGAAGATTCCGTTCTCGGCTTTTTCGGCGCAACAAGTTCCTCGCTTCCCGATTCAGCTTCGCGCTTTTGGCCCTCTTTGCCTTCGTCCATTTTCCTCTTCCAATCACAACAAGAGAAGGTTGACGAGAAATGATTGAAAACCCTAGAATGAATCCAGTGAAGTCCAAGCTCCGATGCGATATGAATGTGAGACTCCGCGAGCTACAGAGCTAGTGATAAAATTATTTTTTTTTTACAAAAAAGAAAGTGAGAAATAAATAAATAAATAGACTACGTTATTACCAAAAAATTTCATCAACGAAATAGTTAGTTAGTTAGTTAACAATCCAAAATATCCATTTCAAAAAATTAAAACAATCCAAATTATTAGTCACTAGTGTGTTCATCGGTATAAATTTTACTATAGACATTTTTTTATTTTAAAAAATTAGGCTAAAATGGAGTTAAAAAAAAATAAGCTAAATTTGAGGGAAATCCAACAAATGTGTTCCTTAATAGTAGTTGCGTAGCTTTCAAATTGAGCGGAGGCTATTGGATTTTTTTTTTTTTTTTGACAATTTTAACCATCATGTTTATTTGTATTTGATATAAATATAAATACTTAGAAAATATGTTAATGAATTTGAAAAACAATTCAATATATTAAGGAAATACCACAAATAATTATGAAGGAAAATCCTTTTATATATTGTTTGGATATATATATTATTATTTTCAAAAATATTATTTAAACACTAAAAAAGGGTGTCTATTAGGGTAACTACCTAACAATTATTTGATGTAATGTGTATCACACACTCTATTCATCATATCACATCACATACAATGGTTGTTAAGTGAGTTCAATAGACACCTACTTTTTGATATTTGAATAGCACCACCACTCTTATTATTTTGTATGGATATATTTTGCATTTAATTTAAGCCACTATGATTCAGTGGTGATAGGTTTTAATAGTATGTATGAAATTTTAAGTTCAAACCTTATTATGATCAGGATAATTTTTAAGATACTAAAAAAAAAGTTATCATATACTTATAATATGTTTGGTTTTGCTTTTGAAGTAGCTTTTACCCAAACCATGATTATAAGCTCTCTGCAAAACCAAGCATGTATTGTACTAGTTAAAACCTGTGCTATGCATAGATCAAACAAAATAAAATTACTTAATGATTCATGAACATATTTCTTAAAGGTACTAACTATAGCGTTAAGAAAAAAATTGACATAAGTATTTTATGAATAATCAGAGTTTAACATTTATATGTTACCAAAATAACTAATGTACATCGTATCGAACCATTTGCTTTGTTTAAGTAAGGGTGTAAGCAGCTAACTCAACCTATTAATCCAAATAGAACCAATTAAATCGATTCAAATTGGCTGGATCATCAAAGTAAAAATTAAATTAGACCCAATAATAATCAGTTTAATATTGAATTTCATAAATTTCAACCCATTTACCCGATAGCCCAACCCAAACATATATTGTATATAATTTTTTTTAATTTTTCTATATTTAATGTATTTTGTTAATAAATTATACTTTAGTTATCTCTATTAATTAATTTCATATATATATATATATCCTCGTACCCCTGTATTCAATGCAAAATCTCTTTGTAGATAAGTTGTCATCCTCAAAACTTATAACTGGATTCGATCTTATTGTGCCGAACCCGTGGCCACAGGACAAGAGTGAACCATAGCATAGGCAAACCAGTACTCCAAGTCTCCAACATTCCATTCAAAGATCAAAACCAGACGCACGGACCCCACGCTCCATCGTCACGCGACCTTTCCCATCACATCACAATTCAATTTCCACGGAGCGTAACCTCCACGTGCCCAAAAGCACACCCGTCCGTAACAGAAAACTGACAGATTTTAAAAACCCCAACACTCACTCTCTAGCCTTTCCCAGCGAACATCGCTCAGCTCAAAAACCCTAGAGCCTCGAATCCAATCTCAAGAAACCCTAAATTCACGGTCCGATTCTCCCATCTCCACTGTCCATCGATGCTGTGAACAGAGGCCAATTCGATTCTTCCGAACTCCGCCGTTCCTAGATGTCCGAACTCCCGGAGGCTCCATCGCCGGCGACCGGAAAGGACTCCGTGGCGGCGGAGAACCAACCCGCCGCGGCGGCGAAGGCATCGAGCATGAGGCTGAGGCTGAACCCTAACAAGGATCACAAGCCAGACGAGTACGAGGAGCTGCAATTGGAGTTCAGCTCCGCGATTTTCAGCTCGATGGAGAGGTACCTTCCCCCGAGCATGCTCAACGCTTCTCGCGACGACAAGGCCAAGTTCATGCGCGACATTCTCATCAAGTATATGCCCCTCACAGATACCACCAGAGTATGCCTTTTTTATTTTTATTTATTTATTTATTATTATTTTTTGGAATGATTTTTGGTGTTTTGTTTGGTCGCTCGGGAAATGCAAGAAAATGCTGAATTGTGTCTCAAGGTATATAGCTTAATTGAAAGATTGCGTGACAGTTGGGAGGGTTTTATTCGGGGAAGTAATTTAATTTACCTGTGAAATTACGGTGCAAGTTTTTGGAATTGTGGATGCTAGAGATGTGGCCTGGTCCATAATTATTGATATTTTGTGGGTGCGTTTAACATGTCATAATATTTTAGGTACTGTTATCATTGCTAAGAATCAGAATTCGTGATAACTTTATGAATGGGTGCCGGAACTGCCAAATGGCGATGGGGTATTCCTCTTGAATCGCTCTCTCTATGGCATCCGGTTATTTGAAGTAAGTATGGCCTTGATAAAAATGGGTGGGACGCTAAGACTTGATTTGGTATTGCTTTGTTGAGCTCTTTGGGCTCTCAAAATGATATAGTAGTATTGTTTGATAAAATAATATAAAAGTTGTTCTCAATAAGGAGAAGTCACCATAGTAGTGCTTGGTAAATATATGATAAAGTTGTTTTTGTAATCTAAAAAGACTACAATGGATATAGATATTAAAAAGGATAATTTCTACTTTTATTATCATTAATTAGAGTAAGGTTATACTAATCTTTTAAGTTTTTGAGAGCATAAACCAACTCTGAAAAGCACCCTTAGCTTAAAGCCAAGAGCAAAAGCACCTCAAATTTTTTATTTACCAAACAAAAAAAATTGGTTTATGCATTTTGTAAGCAGGAGCACCCCATTGGAGAGCACTACCAAACCAAGCCTAACACAGCTTCTTGAGCTATTCATTCATTCTAGTCCTTAGAAATTTATTTCCCAAGGCTCTACCTTAAAGACCTTGCTTTCCTTGAAGGCAATGTTTCCCATGTTAGCTTTTGGGAGGTCCATTGGATAGGAGACTCTACCTTTTGTATAGCTTTTTTGCGGCTTTATAGTTTATCTCCTCTTCACAATTCTCCAATCCAAACTTTTTATTATGAGCAAGACTCCACTTACTCATAGAACTTCCACTTTTCTTAGAAACTTAAATTATAGAGAGTCATCAAATTTAGTAAGCCTTTTGGGTCTCCTTGACTCGGTCATTCGTCTATCCCCATATTCAGATAAAAGGTCATTGTCTCTTGAATCCTCTGGAGCTTTTTCTTGTAAATCTTATTTTCAATTCCTAACTTATTCTTTGCACAATACCTCTTTTTGCTTGGATAAACCCATTTGGAAGTCTAAAACTCCCTTGAAGGTCAAATCCTTTATTTGTACAGCCTGGATAAGCACGTTATTTGGATGATGCGTTGAAGGTTTGAAGATGGCAAAATGCTATTTTTCCTTGTATGTGTGTTATGTGCAATACTAAGTCGAAATCAACTACACACCTTTTTTTTGCATTGCTCAGTGGCTGACTTTTTATGGAATGCTTTGTTTGGTATTTTTGGTGAATGTTGGGTGTGTCCTAAAGCCTTGGATCAATTCCTGTTGACTAGTTTTGTTGGTTTTGGGAAGATGAAGGAAGCTAAATCCTTGTGCCAATGGGTTATCTTTGTAGTTATTTGGTGTATATGGTTAGAGCGTAACTTTTGCATTTTTATGGCATACATTTAGACAAACAAGTTTTGTGGGATAGGATTAAATGTTTAACGTCTACATGGTGTGAGGCACATGACCTCTTTAGAGGGGTTTCTAGTTTCCATCTCTTATATGTTAAGAGATTGGAAAGTTTTGATCTCTTGATATCTTTTTTCATTTATCCTTTTGTTTTGAGAATCTCTGGACCTCTATGTTTTTTGTAATATTATTCTCTTCTTGTTAATGAAATTTCTTCTTTAATAAAAAAAACAATAAAGAAAAAGAAAAATGAGAGGTGGAAGTGCCTTTGAGAAATTGTTCAATGAAATTAGTAAGCTGTAAAATGCTTGATCATTACCATCATCCCCATTGTGATTATTATTACCAGATACTTTTACCATATATATATATATTTATATACCCCATAGTTTTATGATGGGTCAAATGTTAACTTGCAGACTCAAAAGCTTAGAGCATACAGACAAAGGATAATAGCAAATTATCAGGTATGTGGCAACCAAATTGTTGATTTGTTTGACTATTCCTTTTGGCTGCTTTTGTTGATGTTGAACGTGAAAGAATTATTTCAGGGAGATGGTCAAGGGGAAGAGGGGAAGAATGTCCCATAAAGTAAATTCTTAAAATTTAGAAGGCATAATAAATAATAAATTATTAGGGCTGACACCAAAAATGAATACACAAGTTATGATTTAGACAGCCTTCAATTTGGCCACATCTTGAATACACAAATTATAAAACCCTGAACCATACTTAAAACTTACGCTCTCTATCATTTCTTTATCCATAATATGAGGTTAATATTTCTCTCTCACTATATGTCTGTCGTTAATAACATGTAGTGATAACTGATTGAATGATTTCTTCATCACAATTACATGGGTTAGAGGGACGCTGGGGGGTGCTATAGCACTCTCTTTCAAGTTTCAAATGCAGGATGCCTGCAGCTTGAAGAATATCTAGAGATAGGTGGATATTACTTTCTGAGATCCATTTGAATTTGTGCAGCCAAAAAAGAAAAAGCACCCCTTCCTTTTAGATTTTAAATTTGCTGTACTATAATGACAATCTTATCTACATCTCCTCATCCTCCTCCTTTTTTATGTTCTTTTATAGGAAGACTAACAACTTCTCTATGTCAATTTTGCAGCCCTCCACCGAGAATTGTATACTTTGAATCCTACAATATTTTTTGTCCCATCATTTCTAAAGGCAATTAATGATAATACAGAGCAAAGCTTTAGAAGTATAATATCCGAGCCCTCTCCAGGCATTTTTATATTTCAGATGCTCCAGCCACGCCTTTGTGAGTTACTCCTATCTGAGGTACATTACCATTTCAACTTTCATTACCTGTGGTATGAGCAGTATTTCATCTTTTAAATTAGAATATGTAAGCAGATGTCTTGTGTGTTCTTTTTATTTTTTATTTATTACAACTTATTTTTTGGTGTCCCTAGATTGAAAATATTCAGAAGTTCGTGAGTGAGACAAAATTCCGGATAATGCGCCAATAAAATGAATAAACATGGTGTTGTACTTGATGACTTTGGCCTTGGAACGATGCTTGGCAAGCTTATGGAAGGTTTTGTTCGTCCTTTATCTCGAGGTGAATGTAGTATTCATAATTAACGTTATCTCATGGTGATTTGACCAAATGTATCGATTCTCTAGAAATGAGTATCCAGCGTATTTGTTGGTTTTTTTCTTCATTGTTTCATGCTCATGAGATGTGTTCAGTCAATTAATTGTTTTTTATACAGTGTTCTTTGCAGAAATCGGATCATCACTGGATTCTCATCACGGATTTGTTGTTGAATTTGGTAAAGATAAAGCTACTGACATGGGTACGGTTACTTTTTTATTAGTGTTTCTTTTATTATGCCATAGGCCACGTGCATCCTATTTGATGTTTATGCTTAAGAAGGTTAATATCTTAATGCTGAAGAAGGCTAATATCTTAATATGTGAAGCTTACAACATTATATTTATTAATGCTATGTAGCTTTGTGGTTAATAAAAAATTCTCTCACTCAATTTATGCTCCTGAAGAAGTTTCAAATTCTAACTAAGCTTTGATAGAGGCCATAAATGCTTTATTATTGGTAGCAGATATTTTGGTGATGCTGGATTCCCATCCATATAGCAGGCAATACATCTTCATTCCTGATGTTTGACTATAAAGAGTCTTACAATTTGTAACTTTGTAGGCTTCCATGTGGATGACTCAGAAGTAACCTTGAATGTTTGCCTGGGCAAGCAATTTTCTGGAGGAGAACTGTTTTTCGGGGCACACGATGTGAGAAACATGTAGATACAAGTACCTTGAAAGAGGCAAGTCATTGAGATGGAAGAACATAAAATTTGATTGGTATTACGAAGACTCAATGCTTAATATTTTCTATTTTCAC
>JAMLFY010000080.1:0-79395 GCA_030441495.1 Dalbergia oliveri
GGGCATGTAACAGAGGACGAGGCAGGGAGTGATCGGGATGCGGAGGCACGGACAAGGCGGCTCCGCCCTCCAAGCGAGGGGTACATGAATGAACTATTACACACCCGAATGAGAGGATCCTGAGTCTCTATAGGTATGGGACTATCCAGTTAAGGAAGGCTTATATGAATTGATTGGTACTACCTATGCCACAAAGATGCATCTTTCTTTCGGTAGCCATCACGAAAGAACTGGTTAAGCGTGCTTGACTTGGGTAATTTTGGGATGGGTGACCTCCTGGGAAGTTTTCCAGGAAGCGTGTGAGTGAGGACAAAGCACTGGAAAAGACATATGTTGGTTTGTGGGACGGTCGCAATCCATAAAGCGCAAGGGATGTTACAAATGGTATCAAAGCCTACACCTCTTCCGTACGGTGTGGTTCGGGGACGAACCAAGGGAAGTGGTGGGCATGTAACGCGGGGACGAGGCGGGGAGTGATCGCGATGCGAGAGGCACGGACAAGAGCGGCTCCTGCCTCCAAGCGGAGGGGTACATGAATGAACCGTTACACACCCGAATGAGAGGATCCTAAGTCTCTATAGGTATGGGACTATCCAGTTAAGGAAGGCTTATATGAATTGATTGGTACTACCTATGCCACAAAGATGCATCTTTCTTCGGTAGCCCATCACGAAAGAACTCCGGTTAAGCGTGCTTGACTTGGGGTAATTTTGGGATGGGTGACCTCCTGGGAAGTTTTCCCAGGAAGTGTGAGTGAGGACAAAGCACGCTGAAAAGACTGTTGGTTTGTGGGGACGTCGACAATGGAGCGGCAAGGGATGTTACAAATGGTCTCAGAGCCTACCTCTTCCGGTGCGGTGTGGTTCGGGACGAACCAAGCGGAAGTGGTGGGCATGTAACGCGGGACGAGGCAGGAGTGATCGCCGATGCGAGGGCACGGACAAGGAGCGGCTCTGCCTCCAAGCGGAGGGGTACATGAATGAACCGTTACACACCCGAATGAGAGGATCCTGAGTCTGTATAGGTATGGGACTATACGTTAAGGAAGGCTTATATGAATTGATTGGTACTACCTATGCCACAAAGATGCATCTTTCTTCGGTAGCCATCACGAAAGAACTCCAGGGTTAAGCGTGCTTGACTTGGGGTAATTTTGGGATGGGTGACCTCCTGGGAAGTTTTCCCAGGAAGCGTGTGAGTGAGGACAAAGCACGCTGAAAAGCACTGTGTTGGTTTGTGGGGACGGTCGATCATAAGGCGCAAGGGATGTTACAAATGGTCTCAAAACCTACATTCCCGTACGGTGTGGTTCGGGACGAACCAAGCGGAAGCTGGTGGGCATGTAACGCGGGGACGAGGCAGGGAGTGATCGCGGATGCGAGAGGCACGGACAAGGAGCGGCTCCTGCCTCCAAGCGGAGGGGTACATGAATGAACCGATTACACACCCGAATGAGAGGATCCTAAGTCTCTATAGGTATGGGACTATCCGTTAAGGAAGGCTTATATGAATTGATTGGTACTACCTATGCCACAAAGATGCATCTTTCTTTCGGTAGCCCATCACGAAAGAACTCCAAGTTAAGCGTGCTTGACTTGGGGTAATTTTGGGATGGGTGACCTCCTGGGAAGTTTCCAGGAAGCGTGTGAGTGAGGACAAAGCACGCTGAAAAGACCTATGTTGGTTTGTGGGGACGTCGGCAATCCATAAAGCGCAGGGGATGTTACAAATGGTCTCAGAACCTGCACTCTTCCGGTACGGTGTGGTTCGGGACGAACCAAGCGGAAGCTGGTGGGCATGTAACCAGGGGACGAGGCAAGAGTGATCGCGATGCGAGAGCACGGACAAGGAGCGGCTCCTACCTCCAAGCGAGGGGTACATGAATGAACCGATTACACACCCGAATGAGAGGATCCTGAGTCTGTATAGGTATGGGACTATACAGTTAAGGAAGGCTTATATGAATTGATTGGTACTACCTATGCCACAAAGATGCATCTTTCTTCGGTAGCCAATCACGAAAGAACTCCGAGTTAAGCGTGCTTGACTTGGGGTAATTTTGGGATGGGTGACCTCCTGGGAAGTTTTCCAGGAAGCGTGTGAGTGAGGACAAAGCACGCTGAAAGAGATATGTTGGTTTGTGGGGACGGTCGGCAATCCATAAAGCGGCAAGGGATGTTACAAATGGTCTCAGACCTCTCCTCCCGGTGTGGTTCGGGACGGACCAAGCGGAAGCTGGTGGGCATGTAACGCGACGAGGCAGGGAGTGATCGCGATGCGAGGCACGGACAAGGAGCGGCTCCTGCCTCCAAGCGGAGGGGTACATGAATGAACCGATTACACACCCGAATGAGAGGGATCCTGAGTCTGTATAGGTATGGGACTATCCGGTTAAGGAAGGCTTATATGAATTGATTGGTACTACCTATGCCACAAAGATGCATCTTTCTTCGGTAGCCCATCAGAAGAACTCCAAGTTAAGCGTGCTTGACTTGGGGTAATTTTGGGATGGGTGACCTCCTGGGAAGTTTCCCAGGAAGCGTGTGAGTGAGGACAAAGCACGCTGAAAAGACTGTTGGTTTGTGGGGACGGTCGCAATCCATAAAGCGCGAGGGATGTTACAAATGGTGGGAGCCTACCTCTCCCAGTACGGTGTGGTTCGGGGACGAACCAAGCGGAAGTGGTGGGCATGTAACGGGACGAGGGGGTGATCGCGATGCGAGGCACGGACAAGGAGCGGCTCCTACCTCCAAGCGGAGGGGTACATGAATGAACCGATTACACACCCGAATGAGAGGATCCTGACTCTATAGGTATGGGACTATACAGTTAAGGAAGGCTTATATGAATTGATTGGTACTACCTATGCCACAAAGATGCATCTTTCTTCGGTAGCCCATCACGGAACTCCGGTTAAGCGTGCTTGACTTGGGGTAATTTTGGGATGGGTGACCTCCTGGGAAGTTTCCAGGAAACGTGTGAGTGAGGACAAAGCACGCTGGAAGACCTATGTTGGTTTGTGGGACGTGACAATCATAAAGCGGCAGGGATGTTACAAATGGTCTGACCTACACCTCCAGTACGGTGTGGTTCGGGGACGAACCAAGCGGAAGCTGGTGGGCATGTAACGGGGACGAGGGCAGGGAGTGATCGCGATGCGAGAGGCACGGACAAGGAGCGGCTCCTGCCTCCAAGCGGAGGGGTACATGAATGAACCGATTACACACCCGAATGAGAGGGATCCTGAGTCTGTATAGGTATGGGACTATGCAGTTAAGGAAGGCTTATATGAATTGATTGGTACTACCTATGCCACAAAGATGCATCTTTCTTTTCGGTAGCCCGTCACGAAAGAACTCCAAGTTAAGCGTGCTTGACTTGGGGTAATTTTGGGATGGGTGACCTCCTGGGAAGTTTCCCAGGAAGCGTGTGAGTGAGGACAAAGCACGCTGAAGACCTATGTTGGTTTGTGGGGACGGTCGACAATGGTTGAGAGCGGCGGGATGTTACAAATGGTAAGACCTCACCTCCCGTACGGTGTGGTTCGGGACGAACCAAGCGGAAGTGGTGGGCATGTAACAGGGACGAGGCGGAGTGATCGTCGATGCGAGGCACGGACAAGAGCGGCTCCTGCCTCCAAGCGGAGGGGTACATGAATGAACGATTACACACCCGAATGAGAGGATCCTGAGTCTGTATAGGTATGGGACTATGCAGTTAAGGAAGGCTTATATGAATTGATTGGTACTACCTATGCCACAAAGATGCATCTTTCTTCGGTAGCCCATCACGAAAGAACTCCAGTTAAGCGTGCTTGACTTGGGGTAATTTTGGGATGGGTGACCTCCTGGGAAGTTTTCCCAGGAAGCGTGTGAGTGAGGACAAAGCACGCTGAAAAGACTATGTTGGTTTGTGGGGAGTCGGCAATTCATAAAGCGCAAGGGATGTTACAAATGGTCTGGGAACCTGCCTCTCTCCAGTACGGTGTGGTTCGGGACGAACCAAGCGGAAGCTGGTGGGCATGTAACGCGGGACGAGGAGGGAGTGATCGGTGCGAAGGCACGGACAAGGCGGCTCCTGCCTCCAAGCGGAGGGGTACATGAATGAACCGATTACACACCCGAATGAGAGGAATCCTGAGTCTCTATAGGTATGGGACTATGCAGTTAAGGAAGGCTTATATGAATTGATTGGTACTACCTATGCCACAAAGATGCATCTTTCTTCGGTAGCCCATCACGAAAGAACTCCGGTAAGCGTGCTTGACTTGGGGTAATTTTGAGATGGGTGACCTCCTGGGAAGTTTTCCCAGGAAGCGTGTGAGTGAGGACAAAGCACGCTGAAAAGTTGGTTTGTGGGGACGGTCGCAATCCATAAAGCGGCAAGGGATGTTACAAATGGTCTCAGGCCTACACCTCTCCGTACGGTGTGGTTCGGGACGAACCAAGCGGAAGCTGGTGGGCATGTAACGCGGGGACGAGGCAAGGAGTGATCGCGATGCGAGAGGCACGGACAAGGAGCGGCTCCTGCCTCCAAGCGGAGGGGTACATGAATGAACCGATTACACACGAATGAGAGGGATCCTAGTCTCTAGGTATGGGACTATAGTTAAGGAAGGCTTATATGAATTGATTGGTACTACCTATGCCACAAAGATGCATCTTTCTTCGGTAGCCATCACGAAACTCCATTAAGCGTGCTTGACTTGGGGTAATTTTGGGATGGGTGACCTCCTGGGAAGTTTTCCAGGAAGCGTGAGTGAGGACAAAGCACGCTGAAAAGACATATGTTGGTTTGTGGGACGTCGACAATCCATAAAGCGCGGGGATGTTACAAATGGTCTGGAGCCTACACTCTCTCCAGTACGGTGTGGTTCGGGACGAACCAAGCGGAAGTGGTGGGCATGTGCAGGGACGGAGGGGCAAGGAGTGATCGGATGCGAGGCACGGACAAGGAGCGGCTCCTCCTCCAAGCGAGGGGTACATGAATGAACGATTACACACCCGAATGAGAGGATCCTGAGTCTGTATAGGTATGGGACTATACGTTAAGGAAGGCTTATATGAATTGATTGGTACTACCTATGCCACAAAGATGCATCTTTCTTCGGTAGCCCATCACGAAAGAACTCCAAGTTAAGCGTGCTTGACTTGGGGTAATTTTGAGATGGGTGACCTCCTGGGAAGTTTTCCAGGAAGCGTGTGAGTGAGGACAAAGCACGCTGAAAAGACTATGTTTGGTTTGTGGACGTCGACAATTCATAAAGCGGCGGGATGTTACAAATGGTCTGGAGCCTGCATCTCTCCGGTACGGTGTGGTTCGGGGACGAACCAAGCGGAAGCTGGTGGGCATGTACAAGCGGGGGCGAGAGGTGCGATGCGAGCACGGACAAGGAGCGGCTCCTACCTCCAAGCGGAGGGGTACATGAATGAACCGACACACCCGAATGAGAGGATCCTGAGTCTGTATAGGTATGGGACTATGCAGTTAAGGAAGGCTTATATGAATTGATTGGTACTACCTATGCCACAAAGATGCATCTTTCTTTTCGGTAGCCATCACGAAGAACTCCAAGGTAAGCGTGCTTGACTTGGGGTAATTTTGGGATGGGTGACCTCCTGGGAAGTTTTCCAGAAAACGTGTGAGTGAGGACAAAGCACCTGAAAAGCATATGTTGGTTTGTGGGGACAGTCGGCAATTCATAAAGCGGCAAGGGATGTTACAAATGGTCTCAACCTCACCTCTCCCGTACGGTGTGGTTCGGGACGGAAAGCGGAAGCTGGTGGGCATGTAAGCCGGGGACGAGGCAAGGAGTGATCGCGATGCGAGAGGCACGGACAAGGAGCGGCTCCTCCTCCAAGCGAGGGGTACATGAATGAACCGTTACACACCCGAATGAGAGGGATCCTAGTCTGTATAGGTATGGGACTATGAGTTAAGGAAGGCTTATATGAATTGATTGGTACTACCTATGCCACAAAGATGCATCTTTCTCGGTAGCCCATCACGAAAGAACTCCATTAAGCGTGCTTGACTTGGGGTAATTTTGAGATGGGTGACCTCCTGGGAAGTTTTCCAGGAAACGTGTGAGTGAGGACAAAGCACGCTGAAAGACCTATTGGTTTGTGGGGGAGTCGGCAATTCATAAAGCGGCAAGGGATGTTACAAATGGTCTCAGAAGCACACTCTCCAGTACGGTGTGGTTCGGGGACGAACCAAGCGGAAGTGGTGGGCATGTAACAGGGACGAGGCGGGAGTGATCGCGATGCGAGGCACGGACAAGGAGCGGCTCCTCCTCCAAGAGAGGGGTACATGAATGAACCGATTACACACCCGAATGAGAGGGATCCTGAGTCTGTATAGGTATGGGACTATGCAGTTAAGGAAGGCTTATATGAATTGATTGGTACTACCTATGCCACAAAGATGCATCTTTCTTTTCGGTAGCCCATCACGAAAGAACTCCGAGTTAAGCGTGCTTGACTTGGGGTAATTTTGAGATGGGTGACCTCCTGGGAAGTTTTCCAGGAAACGTGTGAGTGAGGACAAAGCACCTGGAACTATCCTGGTTTGTGGGGACGGTCGACAATCCATAAAGCGGCGGGATGTTACAAATGGTCTCAGAACTCACTCTCCCAGTACGGTGTGGTTCGGGGACGAACCAAGCGGAAGCTGGTGGGCATGTAACGGGACGAGGGGAGTGATCGCGATGCGGCACGGACAAGGAGCGGCTCCTGCCTCCAAGCGGAGGGGTACATGAATGAACCGTTACACACCCGAATGAGAGGATCCTGGTCTGTATAGGTATGGGACTATGCGGTTAAGGAAGGCTTATATGAATTGATTGGTACTACCTATGCCACAAAGATGCATCTTTCTTTTCGGTAGCCCATCACGAAAGAACTCCAAGGTTAAGCGTGCTTGACTTGGGGTAATTTTGAGATGGGTGACCTCCTGGGAAGTTTTCCAGGAAATGTGTGAGTGAGGACAAAGCACGCTGAAAAGACATATGTTGGTTTGTGGGGACAGTCGGCAATCCATAAAGCGCGGGATGTTACAGATGGTACCTGCACCTTCCGTACGGTGTGGTTCGGGACGAACCAAGCGGAAGCTGGTGGGCATGTAACAGCGGACGGAGGGAGGAGAGATAAGCGATGCGAGAGGCACGCAACGAGCGGCTCCTGCCTCCAAGCGAGGGGTACATGAATGAACCGATTACACACCCGAATGAGAGGATCCTGAGTCTGTATAGGTATGGGACTATGGGTTAAGGAAGGCTTATATGAATTGATTGGTACTACCTATGCCACAAAGATGCATCTTTCTTTTCGGTAGCCCATCACGAAAGAACTCCAGGTTAAGCGTGCTTGACTTGGGGTAATTTTGGGATGGGTGACCTCCTGGGAAGTTTTCCAAAAGCGTGTGAGTGAGGACAAAGCACGTTGAAAAGCCTATGTTGGTTTGTGGGGACGTGGACAATCATAAAGCGGCGGGGATGTTACAAATGGTCTCAAACCTACACTCTCCCGTACGGTGTGGTTCGGGGACGAACCAAGCGGAAGCTGGTGGGCATGTACAGGGACGAGGCGGGGAGTGATCGCGATGCGAGAGGCACGGACAAGGAGCGGCTCCTCCTCCAAGCGGAGGGGTACATGAATGAACCGATTACACACCGAATGAGAGGGATCCTGAGTCTGTATAGGTATGGGACTATGCGGTTAAGGAAGGCTTATATGAATTGATTGGTACTACCTATGCCACAAAGATGCATCTTTCTTGGTAGCCCATCACGAAAGAACTCCAAGTTAAGCGTGCTTGACTTGGGGTAATTTTGGGATGGGTGACCTCCTGGGAAGTTTTCCAGGAAGCGTGTGAGTGAGGACAAAGCACGCTGAAAAGACATATGTTGGTTTGTGGGGGTCGGCAATTCATAAAGCGGCAAGGGATGTTACAAATGGTCTCAGACCTACACCTCCCCGTACGGTGTGGTTCGGGGACGAACCAAGCGGAAGCTGGTGGGCATGTAACGCGGGACGAGGAGAGTGATCGCGATGCGAGGCACGGACAAGGAGCGGCTCCTGCCTCCAAGCGGAGGGGTACATGAATGACCGATTACACACCAAATGAGAGGATCCTAGTCTGTATAGGTATGGGACTATACAGTTAAGGAAGGCTTATATGAATTGATTGGTACTACCTATGCCACAAAGATGCATCTTTCTTCGGTAGCCCATCACGAAAGAACTCCAGGTTAGCGTGCTTGACTTGGGGTAATTTTGAGATGGGTGACCTCCTGGGAAGTTTTCCAGGAAGCGTGTGAGTGAGGACAAAGCACTGAAAAGACATATTGGTTTGTGGGGACGTCGGCAATCCATAAAGCGGCAAGGGATTTACAAATGGTATCAGAGCCTCACCTCTCCAGTACGGTGTGGTTCGGGACGAACCAAGCGGAAGTTGGTGGGCATGTAACGCCGGGACGAGGCAAGGAGTGATCGAGATGCGAGAGGCACGGACAGCGGAGCGGCTCTCCAAGCGGAGGGGTACATGAATGAACCGATTACACACCGAATGAGAGGGATCCTGATTCTATAGGTATGGGACTATATAGTTAAGGAAGGCTTATATGAATTGATTGGTACTACCTATGCCACAAAGATGCATCTTTCTTCGGTAGCCCATCACGAAAGAACTCCACGGTTAAGCGTGCTTGACTTGGGGTAATTTTGAGATGGGTGACCTCCTGGGAAGTTTTCCCAGGAAGCGTGTGAGTGAGGACAAAGCACGCTGAAAAGCCTATGTTGGTTTGTGGGGACGTCGGCAATTCATAAAGCGGCAAGGGATGTTACAAATGGTCTGAGCCTGCACCTTCCGGTGCGGTGTGGTTCGGGACGAACCAAGCGGAAGTTGGTGGGCATGTAACAGGGGACGAGGCAAGGAGTGATCGGGATGAGAGGCACGGACAAGGAGCGGCTCCTCCTCCAGAGCGAGGGGTACATGAATGAACCGATTACACACCCGAATGAGAGGGATCCTGAGTCTCTATAGGTATGGGACTATACGTTAAGGAAGGCTTATATGAATTGATTGGTACTACCTATGCCACAAAGATGCATCTTTCTTCGGTAGCCCATCACGGAAGAACTCCAAGTTAAGCGTGCTTGACTTGGGGTAATTTTGAGATGGGTGACCTCCTGGGAAGTTTTCCAGAAAGCGTGTGAGTGAGGACAAAGCACGCTGAAAAGACCGTGTTGGTTTGTGGACAGTCGGCAATCATAAAGCGCAAGGGATGTTACAAATGGTCTCAGACCTACACCTCCATACGGTGTGGTTCGGGGACGAACCAAGCGGAAGCTGGTGGGCATGTAAGCAGGGGACGAGGGAAGGAGTGATCGCCGATGCGGAGGGCACGGACAAGGAGCGGCTCCTGCCTCCAAGCGGAGGGGTACATGAATGAACCGATTACACACCCGAATGAGAGGATCCTGAGTCTCTATAGGTATGGGACTATACGGTTAAGGAAGGCTTATATGAATTGATTGGTACTACCTATGCCACAAAGATGCATCTTTCTTCGGTAGCCCATCACGAAGAACTCCAAGTTAAGCGTGCTTGACTTGGGGTAATTTTGGATGGGTGACCTCCTGGGAAGTTTCCAGGAAGCGTGTGAGTGAGGACAAAGCACGCTGAAAAGACCATGTTGGTTTGTGGGGACAGTCGAATTCATAAAGCGGCAAGGGATGTTACAAATGGTATCAGAGCCTGCACCTCTCCGTACGGTGTGGTTCGGGGACGAACCAAGCGGAAGTTGGTGGGCATGTAACAGGAGGACGAGGGGAGTGATCGCGGCCGAGAGGCACGGACAAGGAGCGGCTCCTCCTCCAAGCGGAGGGGTACATGAATGAACCGATTACACACCCGAATGAGAGGGATCCTGAGTCTGTATAGGTATGGGACTATATAGTTAAGGAAGGCTTATATGAATTGATTGGTACTACCTATGCCACAAAGATGCATCTTTCTTCGGTAGCCCATCACGAAGAACTCCACAGTTAAGCGTGCTTGACTTGGGGTAATTTTGGATGGGTGACCTCCTGGGAAGTTTTCCAGGAAATGTGTGAGTGAGGACAAAGCACGCTGAAAGACTATCCTGGTTTGTGGGGACAGTCGATCCATAAAGCGGCGGGATGTTACAAATGGTCTCAGACCTGCACCTCTCCGGTACGGTGTGGTTCGGGGACGAACCAAGCGGAAGTGGTGGGCATGTAACGCAGGAACGAGGGGGAGTGATCTCGGATGCGAGGCACGGACAACGAGCGGCTCCTGCCTCCAAGCGGAGGGGTACATGAATGAACCGATTACACACCCGAATGAGAGGGATCCTGAGTCTCTATAGGTATGGGACTATGCGGTTAAGGAAGGCTTATATGAATTGATTGGTACTACCTATGCCACAAAGATGCATCTTCTTTCGGTAGCCCATCACGAAGAACTCCGAGTTAGCGTGCTTGACTTGGGGTAATTTTGAGATGGGTGACCTCCTGGGAAGTTCCCAGGAAGCGTGTGAGTGAGGACAAAGCACGCTGGAAAGACTGTCCTGGTTTGTGGGGACGTCGGCAATTCATAAAGCGGCGGATGTTACAAATGGTCTAGAGCCTACACCTCCCGTACGGTGTGGTTCGGGACGAACCAAGCGGAAGCTGGTGGGCATGTAACGCCGGGACGAGGCGGAGTGATC
Organism: Dalbergia oliveri; assembly: GCA_030441495.1. Classification (NCBI taxonomy): domain Eukaryota; kingdom Viridiplantae; phylum Streptophyta; class Magnoliopsida; order Fabales; family Fabaceae; genus Dalbergia; species Dalbergia oliveri. Next base: position 10,736 of record JAMLFY010000080.1, read on the forward strand.
GGATGCGAGAAGGCACGGACAAGGAGCGGCTCCTGCCTCCAAGCGGAGGGGTACATGAATGAACCGATTACACACCGAATGAGAGGATCCTGAGTCTTATAGGTATGGGACTATAGGTTAAGGAAGGCTTATATGAATTGATTGGTACTACCTATGCCACAAAGATGCATCTTTCTTTTCGGTAGCCATCACGAAAGAACTCCAGTTAAGCGTGCTTGACTTGGGGTAATTTTGGGATGGGTGACCTCCTGGGAAGTTTTCCTAGGAAGCGTGTGAGTGAGGACAAAGCATGCTGAAAAGACCTATGTTGGTTTGTGGGGAGTCGGAATCATAAAGCGGCAGGGATGTTACAAATGGTATCAGAGCCTGCACCTCTCCAGTCGGGTGTGGTTCGGGACGAACCAAGCGGAAGCTGGTGGGCATGTAACGCGGGGACGAGGCGAGGTGATCGCGATGCGAGAGGGCACGGACAAGGAGCGGCTCCTGCCTCCAAGCGGAGGGGTACATGAATGAACCGATTACACACCAAATGAGAGGATCCTGAGTCTCTATAGGTATGGGACTATCAGTTAAGGAAGGCTTATATGAATTGATTGGTACTACCTATGCCACAAAGATGCATCTCTTTCGGTAGCCGTCACGAAAGAACTCCAAGGTTAAGCGTGCTTGACTTGGGGTAATTTTGAGATGGGTGACCTCCTGGGAAGTTTTCCCAGGAAGCGTGTGAGTGAGGACAAAGCACGCTGAAAACCATGTGTTGGTTTGTGGGCACGTCGCAATCCATAAAGGGCAAGGGATGTTACAAATGGTCTGAGAGCCTGCACCTCTCCGTACGGTGTGGTTCGGGGACGAACCAGCGGAAGTGGTGGGCATGTAACGCAGGGGACGAGGAGGGGTGATCGCCGATGCGAGAGGCACGGACAAGGAGCGGCTCCTGCCTCCAAGCGGAGGGGTACATGAATGAACCGATTACACACCCGAATGAGAGGATCCTGAGTCTCTATAGGTATGGGACTATACGGTTAAGGAAGGCTTATATGAATTGATTGGTACTACCTATGCCACAAAGATGCATCTTTCTTCGGTAGCCCATCACGAAAGAACTCCGTTAAGCGTGCTTGACTTGGGGTAATTTTGGGATGGGTGACCTCCTGGGAAGTTTTCCAGGAAACGTGTGAGTGAGGACAAAGCACGCTGAAAAACATGTTGGTTTGTGGGGACGTCGGCAATTCATAAAGCGCGGGGATGTTACAAATGGTATCAGAGCCTGCACCTCTCCGGTACGGTGTGGTTCGGGACGAACCAGGCGGAAGCTGGTGGGCATGTAACGCCAGGGACGAGGCGGGAGTGATCGCGATGCGAGAGGACGGACAAGAGCGGCTCCTGCCTCCAAGCGGAGGGGTACATGAATGAACCGATTACACGAATGAGAGGATCAGACCTGTATAGGTATGGGACTATGCAGGTTAAGGAAGGCTTATATGAATTGATTGGTACTACCTATGCCACAAAGATGCATCTTTCTTTTCGGTAGCCATCACGAAAGAACTCCGAGTTAAGCGTGCTTGACTTGGGTAATTTTGGGATGGGTGACCTCCTGGGAAGTTTTCCTAGGAAGCGTGTGAGTGAGGACAAAGCATGCGGAAGACAATGTTGGTTTGTGACGGTCGGCAATCCATAAAGCGGCGGGATGTTACAAATGGTCTGGACCTGCACCTCTCCAAGTACGGTGTGGTTCGGGGACGAACCAAGCGGAAGTGGTGGGCATGTAACGCGAACGAGGCAAGGAGTGAGATCGCCGATGGAGGCACGGACAAGGAGCGGCTCCTGCCTCCAAGCGGAGGGGTACATGAATGAACCGATTCACACAGGAATGAGAGGGATCCTGAACCTCTATAGGTATGGGACTATACAGTTAAGGAAGGCTTATATGAATTGATTGGTACTACCTATGCCACAAAGATGCATCTTTCTTTTGGTAGCCATCACGAAGAACTCCAAGTTAAGCGTGCTTGACTTGGGGTAATTTTGGGATGGGTGACCTCCTGAAAGTTTCCAGGAAGCGTGTGAGTGAGGACAAAGCATGAAAAGACCCTGTTGGTTTGTGGGACGTCGACAATCCATAAAGGCAGGATGCAGATGGTATCAAGCCTGCACCTCTCCCGGTACGGTGTGGTTCGGGGACGAACAGGCGGAAGCTGGTGGGCATGTAACGCAGGGACGAGAGGGAGTGATGAGCGGATGCGGAGGCACGGACAAGGAGCGGCTCCTGCCAGCTGAGAGGGTACATGAATGAACCGATTACACACCAAATGAGAGGATCCTAGTCTGTATAGGTATGGGACTATAGTTAAGGAAGGCTTATATGAATTGATTGGTACTACCTATGCCACAAAGATGCATCTTTCTTTCGGTAGCCCATCACGAAAGAACTCCAAGTTAAGCGTGCTTGACTTGGGGTAATTTGGGATGGGTGACCTCCTGGGAAGTTCCAGGAAGCGTGTGAGTGAGGACAAAGCACGCTGAAAAGCAGTGTTGGTTTGTGGGGACGGTCGACAATCCATAAAGAGCAGGGATGTTACAAATGGTCTCAGAGCCTGCACCTCTTCCAAGTACGGTGTGGTTCGGGACGAACCAAGCGGAAGCTGGTGGGCATGTAACAGGGGACGAGGCGGGGAGTGATCGCCGATGCGAGAGGCACGGACAAGGAGCGGCTCCTCCTCCAAGCGGAGGGGTACATGAATGAACCGATTACACCCAAATGAGAGGGATCCTGAGACTGTATAGGTATGGGACTATCAGTTAAGGAAGGCTTATATGAATTGATTGGTACTACCTATGCCACAAAGATGCATCTTTCTTTCGGTAGCCCATCACGAAAGAACTCCAAGTTAAGCGTGCTTGACTTGGGGTAATTTTGGGATGGGTGACCTCCTGGAAAGTTCCAGGAAGCGTGTGAGTGAGGACAAAGCATGCTGAAAAGACCAGTGTTGGTTTGTGGGGACGGTCGACGATCCATAAAGCGCAAGGGATGTTACAAATGGTATCAGAGCCTGCCTCTTCCGGTACGGTGTGGTTCGGGGACGAACCAGCGGAAGTTGGTGGGCATGTAAGCAGGGACGAGGCAGGAGTGATCGCGATGCGAGAGGCACGGACAGGAGCGGCTCCTGCCTCCAAGCGGAGGGGTACATGAATGAACCGATTACACACCGAATGAGAGGATCCTGGTCTGTATAGGTATGGGACTATACGTTAAGGAAGGCTTATATGAATTGATTGGTACTACCTATGCCACAAAGATGCATCTTTCTTCGGTAGCCATCACGAAAGAACTCAGTTAAGCGTGCTTGACTTGGGGTAATTTTGGGATGGGTGACCTCCTGGGAAGTTTTCCAGGAAGCGTGTGAGTGAGGACAAAGCATGCTGAAAAGACTATGTTGGTTTGTGGGGACGTCGACGATCCATAAAGCGGCAAGGGATGTTACAAATGGTCTCAGAGCCTGCACCTCTCCAGTACGGTGTGGTTCGGGGACGAACCAAGCGGAAGCTGGTGGGCATGTAACGGGGACGAGGGAGGGAGTGATCGCGATGCGAGGCACGGACAAGGAGCGGCTCCCTCCAAGCGAGGGGTACATGAATGAACCGATTACACACCCGAATGAGAGGGATCCTGAGTCTGTATAGGTATGGGACTATATTAAAGGCTTATATGAATTGATTGGTACTACCTATGCCACAAAGATGCATCTTTCTTTCGGTAGCCCATCACGAAAGAACTAAGGTTAAGCGTGCTTGACTTGGGGTAATTTTGGGATGGGTGACCTCCTGGGAAGTTTTCCAGGAAGCGTGTGAGTGAGGACAAAGCATGAAAAGACCGTGTTGGTTTGTGGGGACAGTCGGCAATCCATAAAGCGGCGGGATGTTACAAATGGTATCAGGCCTCACCTCTCCAGTACGGTGTGGTTCGGGGACGAACCAAGCGGAAGCTGGTGGGCATGTAAGCAGGGGACGGGGAGGGGTGATCGCCGATGCGAGAAGGCACGGACAAGGAGCGGCTCCTGCCTCCAAGCGGAGGGGTACATGAATGAACCGATTACACACCGAATGAGAGGATCCTGAGTCTGTATAGGTATGGGACTATAGTTAAGGAAGGCTTATATGAATTGATTGGTACTACCTATGCCACAAAGATGCATCTTTCTTCGGTAGCCCATCACGAAAGAACTCCGAGGTAAGCGTGCTTGACTTGGGGTAATTTTGGGATGGGTGACCTCCTGGGAAGTTTTCCAGGAAGCGTGTGAGTGAGGACAAAGCATGGAAAGACCGTGTTGGTTTGTGGGGACGAGTCGACAATCCATAAAGCGGCAAGGGATGTTACAAATGGTCTGGAGCCTACCCTCTCCAGTACGGTGTGGTTCGGGGACGAACCAAGCGGAAGCTGGTGGGCATGTAACGCAGGGACGAGGGAGGGAGTGATCGCGATGCGAGGCACGGACAAGGAGCGGCTCCTGCCTCCAAGCGGAGGGGTACATGAATGAACCGATTACACACCAAATGAGAGGATCCTGAGTCTGTATAGGTATGGGACTATAGTTAAGGAAGGCTTATATGAATTGATTGGTACTACCTATGCCACAAAGATGCATCTTTCTTCGGTAGCCCATCACGAAAGAACTCCAGTTAAGCGTGCTTGACTTGGGGTAATTTTGGGATGGGTGACCTCCTGGGAAGTTTTCCAGGAAGCGTGTGAGTGAGGACAAAGCATGAAAAGACCGTGTTGGTTTGTGGGACGTCGACAATCCATAAAGCGGCAAGGGATGTTACAAATGGTATCAGCCTGCACCTCTCCCGTACGGTGTGGTTCGGGACGAACCAAGCGGAAGCTGGTGGGCATGTAACGCGGGGACGAGGGAGGAGTGATCGGATGCGGAGGGCACGGACAAGGAGCGGCTCCTGCCTCCAAGCGGAGGGGTACATGAATGAACCGATTACACACCGAATGAGAGGATCCTAGTCTGTATAGGTATGGGACTATCAGTTAAGGAAGGCTTATATGAATTGATTGGTACTACCTATGCCACAAAGATGCATCTTTCTTCGGTAGCCCATCACGAAAGAACTCCAGGTTAAGCGTGCTTGACTTGGGGTAATTTTGGGATGGGTGACCTCCTGGGAAGTTTTCCAGGAAGCGTGTGAGTGAGGACAAAGCACGCTGAAAAGACCGTGTTGGTTTGTGGGGACGGTCGACAATCCATAAAGCGGCAAGGGATGTTACAAATGGTCTCAGCCTGCACCTCTCCAGTACGGTGTGGTTCGGGGACGAACCAAGCGGAAGCTGGTGGGCATGTAACGCGGACGAGGAGGGAGTGATCGCCGATGCGAGAGGCACGGACAAGGAGCGGCTCCTCCAAGCGGAGGGGTACATGAATGAACCGATTACACACCCGAATGAGAGGGATCCTGAGTCTCTATAGGTATGGGACTATACGTTAAGGAAGGCTTATATGAATTGATTGGTACTACCTATGCCACAAAGATGCATCTTTCTTCGGTAGCCCATCACGAAGAACTCGTTAAGCGTGCTTGACTTGGGGTAATTTTGGGATGGGTGACCTCCTGGGAAGTTTTCCAGGAAGCGTGTGAGTGAGGACAAAGCACGTGAAAAGACTGTTGGTTTGTGGGGACAGTCGACAATCCATAAAGCGCAAGGGATGTTACAAATGGTCTCAGAGCCTACCTCTCTCCAAGTACGGTGTGGTTCGGGGACGAACCAAGCGGAAGTGGTGGGCATGTAACAACGGGGACGAGGCAAGGAGTGATCGCGATGCGAGAGGCACGGACAAGGAGCGGCTCCTGCCTCCAAGCGGAGGGGTACATGAATGAACCGATTACACACCCGAATGAGAGGATCCTAAGTCCTGTATAGGTATGGGACTATGCAGTTAAGGAAGGCTTATATGAATTGATTGGTACTACCTATGCCACAAAGATGCATCTTTCTTTCGGTAGCCCATCACGAAAGAACTCCAAGTTAAGCGTGCTTGACTTGGGGTAATTTTGGGATGGGTGACCTCCTGGGAAGTTTTCCTAGGAAGCGTGTGAGTGAGGACAAAGCACGCTGGAAAGACCTGTTGGTTTGTGGGGACGGTCGGATCCATAAAGCGGCGGGATGTTACAAATGGTCTCAAGCCTACACCTCTCCCGTACGGTGTGGTTCGGGGACGAACCAAGCGGAAGCTGGTGGGCATGTAACAGGGACGAGGGGGAGTGATCGCGGATGCGAGGCACGGACAAGGAGCGGCTCCTGCCTCCAAGCGGAGGGGTACATGAATGAACCGATTACACACCCGAATGAGAGGGATCCTGAGTCTATAGGTATGGGACTATGCGTTAAGGAAGGCTTATATGAATTGATTGGTACTACCTATGCCACAAAGATGCATCTTTTCGGTAGCCCATCACGAAAGAACTCAGGTTAGCGTGCTTGACTTGGGGTAATTTTGGGATGGGTGACCTCCTGGGAAGTTTTCCAGGAAGCGTGTGAGTGAGGACAAAGCATGAAAAGACCTGTTGGTTTGTGGGGGAGGCAATTCATAAAGCGGCAAGGGATGTTACAAATGGTCTCAGACCTGCACCTCCCAGTACGGTGTGGTTCGGGACGAACCAAGCGGAAGCTGGTGGGCATGTAACGCAGGACGAGGGGGAGTGATCGCCGATGCGAGAGGCACGGACAAGGAGCGGCTCCTGTCCAAGCGGAGGGGTACATGAATGAACCGATTACACACCCAAATGAGAGGGATCCTAAGTCTGTATAGGTATGGGACTATACGTTAAGGAAGGCTTATATGAATTGATTGGTACTACCTATGCCACAAAGATGCATCTTTCTTTCGGTAGCCCGTCACGAAAGAACTCCAAGTTAAGCGTGCTTGACTTGGGGTAATTTTGGGATGGGTGACCTCCTGGGAAGTTTTCCAGGAAGCGTGTGAGTGAGGACAAAGCATGCTGAAAAGACCGTGTTGGTTTGTGGGGACGTGGCAATCCATAAAGCGCAAGGGATGTTACAAATGGTCTCAGAGCCTGCACCTCTCCCGTACGGTGTGGTTCGGGACGGAACAAGCGGAAGTGGTGGGCATGTAAGCGGCGAGGCGGGGAGTGATCGCGTGCGAGGCACGGACAAGGAGCGGCTCCTCCTCCAAGCGGAGGGGTACATGAATGAACCGATTACACACCCAATGAGAGGGATCCTGAGTCTCTATAGGTATGGGACTATAGGTTAAGGAAGGCTTATATGAATTGATTGGTACTACCTATGCCACAAAGATGCATCTTTCTTTCGGTAGCCCATCACGAAAGAACTCCAAGTTAAGCGTGCTTGACTTGGGGTAATTTTGGGATGGGTGACCTCCTGGGAAGTTTTCCAGGAAGCGTGTGAGTGAGGACAAAGCATGAAAAGACCCGTGTTGGTTTGTGGGGAAGTCGGCAATCCATAAAGCGCAAGGGATGTTACAAATGGTCTCAAGCCTCCTCTCCCAGTACGGTGTGGTTCGGGGACGAACCAAGCGGAAGCTGGTGGGCATGTAACGGGACGAGGCAGGAGTGGTACGATGCGGGAAGGCACGGACAAGGAGCGGCTCTGTCTCCAAGCGGAGGGGTACATGAATGAACCGATTACACACCCGAATGAGAGGGATCCTGAGTATAGGTATGGGACTATCGTTAAGGAAGGCTTATATGAATTGATTGGTACTACCTATGCCACAAAGATGCATCTTTCTTCGGTAGCCATCACGAAAGAACTCAGGTTAAGCGTGCTTGACTTGGGGTAATTTTGGGATGGGTGACCTCCTGGGAAGTTTTCCAGGAAGCGTGTGAGTGAGGACAAAGCATCTGAAAGACCGTGTTGGTTTGTGGGACGGACGTCCATAAAGCGGCGGGATGTTACAAATGGTCTCAGAGCCTGCACCTCTCCCGTACGGTGTGGTTCGGGGACGAACCAGCGGAAGCTGGTGGGCATGTAACAGGGGACGGGAGGAGTGATCGGATGCGAGAGGGCACGGACAAGGAGCGGCTCTGCTCCAAGCGGAGGGGTACATGAATGAACCGATTACACACCCGAATGAGAGGATCCTGAGTCTGTATAGGTATGGGACTATACAGTTAAGGAAGGCTTATATGAATTGATTGGTACTACCTATGCCACAAAGATGCATCTTTCTTTTCGGTAGCCATCACGAAGAACTCCAAGGTTAAGCGTGCTTGACTTGGGGTAATTTTGGGATGGGTGACCTCCTGGGAAGTTTTCCAGGAAGCGTGTGAGTGAGGACAAAGCATGAAAAGACGTGTTGGTTTGTGGGGACGTGGACAATCCATAAAGCGCAAGGGATGTTACAAATGGTCTAGAGCCTGCACCTCTCCCGTACGGTGTGGTTCGGGACGAACCAAGCGGAAGTTGGTGGGCATGTAAGCAGGGGGACGAGGGAGGGAGTGATCGCCGATGCGGAGGGCACGGACAAGGAGCGGCTCCTGCCTCCAAGCGGAGGGGTACATGAATGAACCGATTACACACCCGAATGAGAGGGATCCTAAGTCTGTATAGGTATGGGACTATACGGTTAAGGAAGGCTTATATGAATTGATTGGTACTACCTATGCCACAAAGATGCATCTTTCTTCGGTAGCCCATCACGAAGAACTCCAGGTTAAGCGTGCTTGACTTGGGGTAATTTTGGGATGGGTGACCTCCTGGGAAGTTTTCCAGGAAGCGTGTGAGTGAGGACAAAGCATGAAAAGACCGTGTTTGTGGGGGGACGTCGGCAATCCATAAAGCGGCGGGATGTTACAATGGTCTCAGAGCCTACACCTCTCCAAGTACGGTGTGGTTCGGGGACGGACCAGCGGAAGCTGGTGGGCATGTAACGCAGGGACGAGGCGGGGAGTGATCAAGGGATCCGAGGCACGGACAAGGAGCGGCTCCTGCCTCCAAGCGGAGGGGTACATGAATGAACCGATTACACACCGAATGAGAGGATCCTGAGTCTTGTATAGGTATGGGACTATCCAGTTAAGGAAGGCTTATATGAATTGATTGGTACTACCTATGCCACAAAGATGCATCTTTCTTTTCGGTAGCCCATCACGAAAGAACTCCAAGTTAAGCGTGCTTGACTTGGGGTAATTTTGGGATGGGTGACCTCCTGGGAAGTTTTCCAGGAAGCGTGTGAGTGAGGACAAAGCATGCTGAAAAGACCGTGTTGGTTTGTGGACGGTCGACAATCCATAAAGCGGCGGGATGTTACAAATGGTCTGGAGCCTACCTCTCCGGTGCGGTGTGGTTCGGGGACGAACCAAGCGGAAGCTGGTGGGCATGTAAGCGGACGAGGGAGGAGTGATCGCCGATGCGGGGCACGGACAAGGAGCGGCTCCTGCCTCCAAGCGGAGGGGTACATGAATGAACCGATTACACACCCGAATGAGAGGGATCCTGAGTCTCTATAGGTATGGGACTATCCGTTAAGGAAGGCTTATATGAATTGATTGGTACTACCTATGCCACAAAGATGCATCTTTCTTTTCGGTAGCCCATCACGAAAGAACTCCAGGTTAAGCGTGCTTGACTTGGGGTAATTTTGGGATGGGTGACCTCCTGGGAAGTTTTCCAGGAAGCGTGTGAGTGAGGACAAAGCACGCTGAAAAGACCCGTGTTGGTTTGTGGGGACGGTCGGCAATCCATAAAGCGGCAAGGGATGTTACAAATGGTCTAGAGCCTACACTCCGTACGGTGTGGTTCGGGGACGAACCAAGCGGAAGTGGTGGGCATGTAACGCCAGGGACGAGGTAGGGAGTGATCGCCGTGCGAGAGGCACGGACAAGGAGCGGCTCCTGCCTCCAAGCGGAGGGGTACATGAATGAACCGATTACACACCCGAATGAGAGGATCCTGAGTCCTATAGGTATGGGACTATACAGTTAAGGAAGGCTTATATGAATTGATTGGTACTACCTATGCCACAAAGATGCATCTTTCTTCGGTAGCCATCACGAAAGAACTCCAAGTTAAGCGTGCTTGACTTGGGGTAATTTTGGGATGGGTGACCTCCTGGGAAGTTTTCCGGAAAGCGTGTGAGTGAGGACAAAGCACGCTGAAAAGACCGTGTTGGTTTGTGGGGACAGTCGACGATCCATAAAGCGCAAGGGATGTTACAAATGGTATGAAGCCTACACCTCTCCAGTACGGTGTGGTTCGGGGACGAACCAGCGGAAGCTGGTGGGCATGTAACGCAGAGGACGAGGGAGGAGTGATCGCGATGCGGGCACGGACAAGGAGCGGCTCCTGCCTCCAAGCGGAGGGGTACATGAATGAACCGATTACACACCCGAATGAGAGGATCCTGAGTCTCTATAGGTATGGGACTATAGTTAAGGAAGGCTTATATGAATTGATTGGTACTACCTATGCCACAAAGATGCATCTTTCTTCGGTAGCCCATCACGAAGAACTCAAGGTTAAGCGTGCTTGACTTGGGGTAATTTTGGGATGGGTGACCTCCTGGGAAGTTTTCCAGGAAGCGTGTGAGTGAGGACAAAGCATGCTGAAAAGACAATGTTGGTTTGTGGGGACAGTCGGCAATCCATAAAGCGGCAAGGATGTTACAAATGGTCAGAGCCTGCCCTCTCCAGTACGGTGTGGTTCGGGGACGAACCAAGCGGAAGCTGGTGGGCATGTAACAGGGACGAGGGAGGAGTGATCGCCGATGCGAGAAGGCACGGACAAGGAGCGGCTCCTGCCTCCAAGCGGAGGGGTACATGAATGAACCGATTACACACCCGAATGAGAGGATCCTGGTCTCTATAGGTATGGGACTATAGGTTAAGGAAGGCTTATATGAATTGATTGGTACTACCTATGCCACAAAGATGCATCTTTTTTCGGTAGCCATCACGAAAGAACTCCACAGTTAAGCGTGCTTGACTTGGGGTAATTTTGGGATGGGTGACCTCCTGGGAAGTTTTCCAGGAAGCGTGTGAGTGAGGACAAAGCACGCTGAAAAGACCCGTGTTGGTTTGTGGGGTCGAATCCATAAAGCGGCAAGGGATGTTACAAATGGTCAAGGCCTACACCTCTCCGTACGGTGTGGTTCGGGGACGCCAAGCGGAAGCTGGTGGGCATGTAACGCGGGGGACGAGGGGGAGTGATCGCGATGCGGGAGGGCACGGACAAGGAGCGGCTCCTGCCTCCAAGCGGAGGGGTACATGAATGAACCGATTACACACCGAATGAGAGGATCCTGAGTTCTGTATAGGTATGGGACTATAGGTTAAGGAAGGCTTATATGAATTGATTGGTACTACCTATGCCACAAAGATGCATCTTTCTTCGGTAGCCATCACGAAAGAACTCCAATTAAGCGTGCTTGACTTGGGGTAATTTTGGGATGGGTGACCTCCTGGGAAGTTTTCCCGGAAGCGTGTGAGTGAGGACAAAGCACGCTGAAAAGACCCGTGTTGGTTTGTGGGACGTCGACGATCCATAAAGCGGCAAGGATGTTACAAATGGTATCAAGCCCCCTCTCCGTACGGTGTGGTTCGGGACGAACAAGCGGAAGCTGGTGGGCATGTAACGCAGAGACGAGGGAGGAGTGATCGCGATGCGAGAGGCACGGACAAGGAGCGGCTCCTGCCTCCAAGCGAGGGGTACATGAATGAACCGATTACACACCGAATGAGAGGATCCTAAGTTATAGGTATGGGACTATACAGTTAAGGAAGGCTTATATGAATTGATTGGTACTACCTATGCCACAAAGATGCATCTTTCTTTCGGTAGCCCATCACGAAAGAACTCCGGTTAAGCGTGCTTGACTTGGGTAATTTTGGGATGGGTGACCTCCTGGGAAGTTTTCCGGAAGCGTGTGAGTGAGGACAAAGCATGCTGGAAAGACCCGTGTTGGTTTGTGGGACGTGGACGATCCATAAAGCGCAAGGGATGTTACAAATGGTCTCAGCCTGCACCTCTCCGGTGTGGTGTGGGGGGACGAACCAAGCGGAAGCTGGTGGGCATGTAGCACAGAGGACGAGGAAGGAGTGATCGCCGTGCGAGGCACGGACAAGGAGCGGCTCCTGCCTCCAAGCGGAGGGGTACATGAATGAACCGATTACACACCCGAATGAGAGGGATCCTGAGTCTGTATAGGTATGGGACTATAGTTAAGGAAGGCTTATATGAATTGATTGGTACTACCTATGCCACAAAGATGCATCTTTCTTCGGTAGCCCATCACGAAGAACTCCAGGTTAAGCGTGCTTGACTTGGGGTAATTTTGGGATGGGTGACCTCCTGGGAAGTTTTCCAGGAAGCGTGTGAGTGAGGACAAAGCATGCTGAAAAGACCAGTGTTGGTTTGTGGGGAGTCGGCAATCCATAAAGCGGCAAGGGATGTTACAAATGGTCTCAGAGCCTGCACTCTCCAGTACGGTGTGGTTCGGGACGAACCAAGCGGAAGCTGGTGGGCATGTAACGGGACGAGGAGGGGTGATCGCCGATGCGGAGAGGCACGGACAAGGAGCGGCTCCTGCCTCCAAGCGGAGGGGTACATGAATGAACCGATTACACACCCGAATGAGAGGGATCCTGAGTCTCTATAGGTATGGGACTATGGTTAAGGAAGGCTTATATGAATTGATTGGTACTACCTATGCCACAAAGATGCATCTTTCTCGGTAGCCCATCACGAAGAACTCCGGGTTAAGCGTGCTTGACTTGGGGTAATTTTGGGATGGGTGACCTCAAAAGTTTCCAGGAAGCGTGTGAGTGAGGACAAAGCATGCTGAAAAGACAGTGTTGGTTTGTGGGCGAGTCGACGATCCATAAAGCGGCAAGGGATGTTACAAATGGTATCAGAGCCTGCCCTTCCGGTACGGTGTGGTTCGGGACGAACCAGCGGAAGTTGGTGGGCATGTAACGCAGGGACGAGGGAGGAGTGATCGCCGATGCGAGGCACGGACAAGGAGCGGCTCCTCCTCCAAGCGGAGGGGTACATGAATGAACCGATTACACACCCGAATGAGAGGGATCCTGAGTCTATAGGTATGGGACTATAAGTTAAGGAAGGCTTATATGAATTGATTGGTACTACCTATGCCACAAAGATGCATCTTTCTTTCGGTAGCCCATCACGAAAGTCCAGTTAAGCGTGCTTGACTTGGGGTAATTTTGGGATGGGTGACCTCCTGGGAAGTTTTCCAGGAAGCGTGTGAGTGAGGACAAAGCATGAAAAGACCATGTTGGTTTGTGGGGACGTCGACGATCCATAAAGCGCAGGGATGTTACAAATGGTCTCAGAGCCTGCACCTCTCCAGTACGGTGTGGTTCGGGGACGAACCAAGCGGAAGCTGGTGGGCATGTAACGGGGACGAGGGAGGGAGTGATCGCCGATGCGGGCACGGACAAGGAGCGGCTCCTGCCTCCAAGCGGAGGGGTACATGAATGAACCGATTACACACCGAATGAGAGGGATCCTAGTCTGTATAGGTATGGGACTATACAGTTAAGGAAGGCTTATATGAATTGATTGGTACTACCTATGCCACAAAGATGCATCTTTCTTCGGTAGCCATCACGAAAGAACTCCAGGTAAGCGTGCTTGACTTGGGGTAATTTTGGATGGGTGACCTCCTGGGAAATTTTCCGGAAGCGTGTGAGTGAGGACAAAGCATTGAAAAGACCTGTTGGTTTGTGGACGTCGACGATCCATAAAGCGGCAAGGGATGTTACAAATGGTGGGCCTGTTCTCCCAAGTACGGTGTGGTTCGGGGACGAACCAAGCGGAAGTGGTGGGCATGTAACGCAGGGACGAGGGAGGGAGTGATCGCGGTGCGAGAAGCACGCAAGGAGCGGCTCCTGCCTCCAAGCGGAGGGGTACATGAATGAACCGATTACACACCCGAATGAGAGGATCCTGAGTCTGTATAGGTATGGGACTATCCAGTTAAGGAAGGCTTATATGAATTGATTGGTACTACCTATGCCACAAAGATGCATCTTTCTTCGGTAGCCCATCACGAAAGAACTCCAAGTTAAGCGTGCTTGACTTGGGGTAATTTTGGGATGGGTGACCTCCTGGGAAGTTTTCCAGGAAGCGTGTGAGTGAGGACAAAGCATGCTGAAAAGACGTGTTGGTTTGTGGGGACGGTCGACGATCCATAAAGCGGCAAGGGATGTTACAAATGGTCTCGAGCCTGCCCTCTCCCGGTACGGTGTGGTTCGGGACGAACCAAGCGGAAGCTGGTGGGCATGTAACAGAGGACGAGGGAGAGTGATCGCGATGCGAGGCACGGACAAGGAGCGGCTCCTGCCTCCAAGCGGAGGGGTACATGAATGAACCGATTACACACCCGAATGAGAGGATCCTAGTCTCTATAGGTATGGGACTATACATTAAGGAAGGCTTATATGAATTGATTGGTACTACCTATGCCACAAAGATGCATCTTTCTTCGGTAGCCCATCACGAAAGAACTCCAAGGTAAGCGTGCTTGACTTGGGGTAATTTTGGGATGGGTGACCTCCTGGGAAGTTTTCCAGGAAGCGTGTGAGTGAGGACAAAGCATGCTGAAAAGACCCGTGTTGGTTTGTGGGGACGTCGTCCATAAAGCGCGGGATGTTACAAATGGTCTCAGAGCCTACACTCTCCGGTACGGTGTGGTTCGGGACGAACCAGCGGAAGTGGTGGGCATGTAAGCAGGGGACGAGGGAGAGTGATCGCGATGCGAGAGGGCACGGACAAGGAGCGGCTCCTGCCTCCAAGCGGAGGGGTACATGAATGAACCGATTACACACCCGAATGAGAGGGATCCTGAGTCTGTATAGGTATGGGACTATACAGTTAAGGAAGGCTTATATGAATTGATTGGTACTACCTATGCCACAAAGATGCATCTTTCTTCGGTAGCCCATCACGAAAGAACTCCAAGGTTAAGCGTGCTTGACTTGGGGTAATTTTGGGATGGGTGACCTCCTGGGAAGTTTTCCAGGAAGCGTGTGAGTGAGGACAAAGCATGCTGAAAAGACGTGTTGGTTTGTGGGGACGTCGACGATCCATAAAGCGGCAAGGGATGTTACAAATGGTCTCGAGCCTGCCCTCTCCGGTACGGTGTGGTTCGGGGACGAACCAGGCGGAAGCTGGTGGGCATGTAACGCGGACGAGGGAGGGAGTGATCGCGTGCGAGAAGGCACGGACAAGGAGCGGCTCCTCCTCCAAGCGGAGGGGTACATGAATGAACCGATTACACACCCGAATGAGAGGATCCTGAGTCTGTATAGGTATGGGACTATACAGTTAAGGAAGGCTTATATGAATTGATTGGTACTACCTATGCCACAAAGATGCATCTTTCTTTTCGGTAGCCCATCACGAAAGAACTCCAGGTTAAGCGTGCTTGACTTGGGGTAATTTTGGGATGGGTGACCTCCTGGGAAATTTTCCCGGAAGCGTGTGAGTGAGGACAAAGCATGCTGAAAAGACCCGTGTTGGTTTGTGGGGACGGTGGACGATCCATAAAGCGGAAGGGATGTTACAAATGGTCTCAGAGCCTGCCACCTCTCCCGTACGGTGTGGTTCGGGACGAACCAAGCGGAAGCTGGTGGGCATGTAACGCCAGGACGAGGGAGGAGTGATCGCCGGTGCGAGAAGGCACGGACAAGGAGCGGCTCCTGCCTCCAAGCGGAGGGGTACATGAATGAACCGATTACACACCGAATGAGAGGATCCTGAGTCTCTATAGGTATGGGACTATAGGTTAAGGAAGGCTTATATGAATTGATTGGTACTACCTATGCCACAAAGATGCATCTTTCTTTCGGTCCCACACGAAGAACTCCAAGTTAGCGTGCTTGACTTGGGTAATTTTGGATGGGTGACCTCCTGGGAAGTTTTCCCAGGAAGCGTGTGAGTGAGGACAAAGCATGCTGAAAAGACCCGTGTTGGTTTGTGGGGAGTCGACGATCCATAAAGCGGCAAGGGATGTTACAAATGGTATCAAGCCTGCACCTCTCCAGTACGGTGTGGTTCGGGGACGAACCAAGCGGAAGTGGTGGGCATGTAAGCCCGGGACGAGGGAGGGAGTGATCGCGTGCGAGAAGGCACGGACAAGGAGCGGCTCCTCCTCCAAGCGAGGGGTACATGAATGAACCGATTACACACCCGAATGAGAGGATCCTGAGTCTGTATAGGTATGGGACTATACAGTTAAGGAAGGCTTATATGAATTGATTGGTACTACCTATGCCACAAAGATGCATCTTTCTTTCGGTAGCCATCACGAAAGAACTCCAAGTTAAGCGTGCTTGACTTGGGGTAATTTTGGGATGGGTGACCTCCTGGGAAGTTTTCCCAGGAAGCGTGTGAGTGAGGACAAAGCATGCTGAAAAGACCGTGTTGGTTTGTGGGGACAGTCGACGATCCATAAAGCAGCAAGGGATGTTACAAATGGTATCAGAGCCTGCACCTCTCCCGTACGGTGTGGTTCGGGGACGAACCAAGCGGAAGCTGGTGGGCATGTAACGCCCGGGACGAGGGAGGGAGTGATCCGTGCGGAGGCACGGACAAGGAGCGGCTCCTGCCTCCAAGCGGAGGGGTACATGAATGAACCGATTACACACCCAAATGAGAGGGATCCTAAGTCTGTATAGGTATGGGACTATACAGTTAAGGAAGGCTTATATGAATTGATTGGTACTACCTATGCCACAAAGATGCATCTTTCTTCGGTAGCCCATCACGAAAGAACTCCAGTTAAGCGTGCTTGACTTGGGGTAATTTTGGGATGGGTGACCTCCTGGGAAGTTTTCCAGGAAGCGTGTGAGTGAGGACAAAGCATGCTGAAAGACCAGTGTTGGTTTGTGGGGACAGTCGACAATCCATAAAGCGGCAGGGATGTTACAAATGGTATGAGAGCCTCCTTCCAGTACGGTGTGGTTCGGGACGAACCAAGCGGAAGCTGGTGGGCATGTAACGCAGGGACGAGGGAGGAGTGATCGCGTGCGAGAGGCACGGACAAGGAGCGGCTCCTCCTCCAAGCGGAGGGGTACATGAATGAACCGATTACACACCCGAATGAGAGGGATCCTGGTCTAGGTATGGGACTATACAATTAAGGAAGGCTTATATGAATTGATTGGTACTACCTATGCCACAAAGATGCATCTTTCTTTTCGGTAGCCCATCACGAAGAACTCCAGGTAAGCGTGCTTGACTTGGGGTAATTTTGGGATGGGTGACCTCCTGGGAAGTTTTCCAGGAAGCGTGTGAGTGAGGACAAAGCATGCTGAAAAGACCCGTGTTGGTTTGTGGGACAGTCGACGATCCATAAAGCGGCGGGATGTTACAAATGGTATCAGAGCCTACACCTCTCCCAGTACGGTGTGGTTCGGGACGAACCAAGCGGAAGCTGGTGGGCATGTAACGCCCGGGACGAGGAGGGAGTGATCGGGATGCGGAGGCACGGACAAGGAGCGGCTCCTGCCTCCAAGCGGAGGGGTACATGAATGAACCGATTACACACCCGAATGAGAGGATCCTAGTCTCTATAGGTATGGGACTATACAGTTAAGGAAGGCTTATATGAATTGATTGGTACTACCTATGCCACAAAGATGCATCTTTCTTCGGTAGCCCATCACGAAAGAACTCCAAGTTAAGCGTGCTTGACTTGGGGTAATTTTGGGATGGGTGACCTCCTGGGAAGTTTTCCAGGAAGCGTGTGAGTGAGGACAAAGCATGGAAAAGACCCGTGTTGGTTTGTGGGGAGTCGACGATCCATAAAGCGCGGGATGTTACAAATGGTCTCGGCCTGCCCTCTCCCAGTACGGTGTGGTTCGGGACGAACCAAGCGGAAGCTGGTGGGCATGTAACGCAGGGACGAGGGAGGGAGTGATCCGTGCGAGAAGGCACGGACAAGGAGCGGCTCCTGCCTCCAAGCGGAGGGGTACATGAATGAACCGATTACACACCGAATGAGAGGGATCCTGAGTCTGTATAGGTATGGGACTATACAGTTAAGGAAGGCTTATATGAATTGATTGGTACTACCTATGCCACAAAGATGCATCTTTCTTCGGTAGCCCATCACGAAAGAACTCCAAGGTAAGCGTGCTTGACTTGGGGTAATTTTGGGATGGGTGACCTCCTGGGAAGTTTTCCAGGAAGCGTGTGAGTGAGGACAAAGCATGAAAAGACGTGTTGGTTTGTGGGGACGTCGAATCCATAAAGCAGCAAGGGATGTTACAAATGGTCTAGAGCCTCCCCTCTCCAGTACGGTGTGGTTCGGGACGAACCAAGCGGAAGCTGGTGGGCATGTAACGCAGGGGACGAGGAGGGAGTGATCCGATGCGAGAGGCACGGACAAGGAGCGGCTCCTGCCTCCAAGCGGAGGGGTACATGAATGAACCGATTACACACCCGAATGAGAGGGATCCTGAGTCTGTATAGGTATGGGACTATACAGTTAAGGAAGGCTTATATGAATTGATTGGTACTACCTATGCCACAAAGATGCATCTTTCTTTCGGTAGCCATCACGAAAGAACTCCAAGTTAAGCGTGCTTGACTTGGGGTAATTTGGGATGGGTGACCTCCTGGGAAGTTTTCCAGGAAGCGTGTGAGTGAGGACAAAGCATGAAAAACCCGTGTTGGTTTGTGGGGACAGTCGACGATCCATAAAGCGGAGGGATGTTACAAATGGTCTCAGAGCCTGCACCTCTCCCAGTACGGTGTGGTTCGGGACGAACCAAGCGGAAGCTGGTGGGCATGTAACGCCGGACGAGGGAGGAGTGATCGCGTGCGAGAAGGCACGGACAAGGAGCGGCTCCTGCCTCCAAGCGGAGGGGTACATGAATGAACCGATTACACACCCGAATGAGAGGATCCTGAGTCTGTATAGGTATGGGACTATACAGTTAAGGAAGGCTTATATGAATTGATTGGTACTACCTATGCCACAAAGATGCATCTTTCTTTTCGGTAGCCCATCACGAAAGAACTCCATTAAGCGTGCTTGACTTGGGGTAATTTTGGATGGGTGACCTCCTGGGAAGTTTTCCAGGAAGCGTGTGAGTGAGGACAAAGCATGAAAGACCGTGTTGGTTTGTGGGGACGGTCGACAATCCATAAAGCGCAAGGGATGTTACAAATGGTATCAGAGCCTGCCCTCTCCCGGTACGGTGTGGTTCGGGACGAACCAAGCGGAAGCTGGTGGGCATGTAACGCAGGGACGAGGAGGGAGTGATCGGTGCGAGAGGCACGGACAAGGAGCGGCTCCTGCCTCCAAGCGGAGGGGTACATGAATGAACCGATTACACACCCGAATGAGAGGGATCCTAAGTCTGTATAGGTATGGGACTATACAGTTAAGGAAGGCTTATATGAATTGATTGGTACTACCTATGCCACAAAGATGCATCTTTCTTTTCGGTAGCCCATCACGAAAGAACTCCAAGTTAAGCGTGCTTGACTTGGGGTAATTTTGGGATGGGTGACCTCCTGGGAAGTTTTCCAGGAAGCGTGTGAGTGAGGACAAAGCATGCTGAAAAGACCCGTGTTGGTTTGTGGGGACAGTCGACGATCCATAAAGCGCAAGGGATGTTACAAATGGTATCAGAGCCTGCACCTCTCCAGTACGGTGTGGTTCGGGGACGAACCAAGCGGAAGCTGGTGGGCATGTAACGCCCGGGGACGAGGAGGGAGTGATCGGGTGCGAGAGGCACGGACAAGGAGCGGCTCCTCCTCCAAGCGGAGGGTACATGAATGAACCGATTACACACCCGAATGAGAGGATCCTGAGTCTGTATAGGTATGGGACTATACAGTTAAGGAAGGCTTATATGAATTGATTGGTACTACCTATGCCACAAAGATGCATCTTTCTTTTCGGTAGCCCATCACGAAAGAACTCAAGTTAAGCGTGCTTGACTTGGGGTAATTTTGGGATGGGTGACCTCCTGGGAAGTTTTCCAGGAAGCGTGTGAGTGAGGACAAAGCATGAAAAGACCCGTGTTGGTTTGTGGGGACGGTCGACGATCCATAAAGCGGCAAGGGATGTTACAAATGGTCTCAAGCCTACCCTCTCCCAGTACGGTGTGGTTCGGGACGAACCAAGCGGAAGCTGGTGGGCATGTAACGCAGGGGCGGGAGTGATCGGGATGCGAGAGGCACGGACAAGGAGCGGCTCCTCCTCCAAGCGGAGGGGTACATGAATGAACCGATTACACACCCGAATGAGAGGGATCCTGAGTCTATAGGTATGGGACTATACGTTAAGGAAGGCTTATATGAATTGATTGGTACTACCTATGCCACAAAGATGCATCTTTCTTCGGTAGCCCATCACGAAAGAACTCCACGGTTAAGCGTGCTTGACTTGGGGTAATTTTGGGATGGGTGACCTCCTGGGAAGTTTTCCAGGAAGCGTGTGAGTGAGGACAAAGCATGGAAAGACAGTGTTGGTTTGTGGGGACAGTCGACGATCCATAAAGCGCAAGGGATGTTACAAATGGTCTCAAGCCTGCACCTCTCCCGGTACGGTGTGGTTCGGGGACGAACCAAGCGGAAGCTGGTGGGCATGTAACGCAGGACGAGGAGGGAGTGATGCGGAAGGCACGGACAAGGAGCGGCTCCTCCTCCAAGCGGAGGGGTACATGAATGAACCGATTACACACCCGAATGAGAGGGATCCTGAGTCTCTATAGGTATGGGACTATACAGTTAAGGAAGGCTTATATGAATTGATTGGTACTACCTATGCCACAAAGATGCATCTTTCTTCGGTAGCCCATCACGAAAGAACTCCATTAAGCGTGCTTGACTTGGGGTAATTTTGGGATGGGTGACCTCCTGGGAAGTTTTCCAGGAAGCGTGTGAGTGAGGACAAAGCACGCTGAAGACCGTGTTGGTTTGTGGGGACGTCGACGATCCATAAAGCGGCAAGGGATGTTACAAATGGTCTCGAGCCTGCACCTCTCCAGTACGGTGTGGTTCGGGGACGAACCAAGCGGAAGCTGGTGGGCATGTAACGCCGGGACGAGGGAGGGAGTGATCGAATGCGAGAGGCACGGACAAGGAGCGGCTCCTCCTCCAAGCGGAGGGGTACATGAATGAACCGATTACACACCCGAATGAGAGGGATCCTAAGTCTGTATAGGTATGGGACTATACAGTTAAGGAAGGCTTATATGAATTGATTGGTACTACCTATGCCACAAAGATGCATCTTTCTTCGGTAGCCCATCACGAAAGAACTCCAGTTAAGCGTGCTTGACTTGGGGTAATTTTGGGATGGGTGACCTCCTGGGAAGTTTTCCAGGAAGCGTGTGAGTGAGGACAAAGCATGAAAAGACCCGTGTTGGTTTGTGGGACGTCGACAATCCATAAAGCGGCAAGGGATGTTACAAATGGTCTAGAGCCTGCCCTCTCCCAGTACGGTGTGGTTCGGGACGAACCAAGCGGAAGCTGGTGGGCATGTAAGCAGGGGACGAGGAGGGAGTGATCGGTGGTGCGAGAAGGCACGGACAAGGAGCGGCTCCTGCCTCCAAGCGGAGGGGTACATGAATGAACCGATTACACACCCGAATGAGAGGGATCCTGAGTCTGTATAGGTATGGGACTATACGTTAAGGAAGGCTTATATGAATTGATTGGTACTACCTATGCCACAAAGATGCATCTTTCTTCGGTAGCCCATCACGAAAGAACTCCAAGTTAAGCGTGCTTGACTTGGGGTAATTTTGGGATGGGTGACCTCCTGGGAAGTTTTCCAGGAAGCGTGTGAGTGAGGACAAAGCATGGAAAGACCCGTGTTGGTTTGTGGGGACGTCGACGATCCATAAAGCGGCAAGGGATGTTACAAATGGTCTCGAGCCTACCCTCTCCAAGTACGGTGTGGTTCGGGGACGAACCAGCGGAAGCTGGTGGGCATGTAACGCCGGGGACGAGGGAGGGAGTGATCGCGGTGCGAGAGGCACGGACAAGGAGCGGCTCCTGCCTCCAAGCGGAGGGGTACATGAATGAACCGATTACACACCCGAATGAGAGGGATCCTGAGTCCTATAGGTATGGGACTATACAGTTAAGGAAGGCTTATATGAATTGATTGGTACTACCTATGCCACAAAGATGCATCTTTCTTCGGTAGCCCATCACGAAAGAACTCCAAGGTTAAGCGTGCTTGACTTGGGGTAATTTTGGGATGGGTGACCTCCTGGGAAGTTTTCCAGGAAGCGTGTGAGTGAGGACAAAGCATGCTGGAAAGACAGTGTTGGTTTGTGGGGACAGTCGACGATCCATAAAGCGGCAAGGATGTTACAAATGGTCTCAAGCCTACACCTCTCCAGTACGGTGTGGTTCGGGGACGAACCAAGCGGAAGCTGGTGGGCATGTAACGCGGGACGAGGAGGGAGTGATCGGATGCGAGAAGGCACGGACAAGGAGCGGCTCCTGCCTCCAAGCGGAGGGGTACATGAATGAACCGATTACACACCCGAATGAGAGGGATCCTGAGTCTGTATAGGTATGGGACTATACAGTTAAGGAAGGCTTATATGAATTGATTGGTACTACCTATGCCACAAAGATGCATCTTTCTTCGGTAGCCATCACGAAAGAACTCCAAGGTTAAGCGTGCTTGACTTGGGGTAATTTTGGGATGGGTGACCTCCTGGGAAGTTTTCCAGGAAGCGTGTGAGTGAGGACAAAGCATGCTGAAAAGACCCGTGTTGGTTTGTGGGGGAGTCGACGATCCATAAAGCGGCAATGTTACAAATGGTCTCAGAGCCTGCCCCTCTCCGGTACGGTGTGGTTCGGGGACGAACCAGCGGAAGCTGGTGGGCATGTAACGCGGGACGAGGGAGGGAGTGATCGCGGTGCGAGAAGGCACGGACAAGGAGCGGCTCCTGCCTCCAAGCGGAGGGGTACATGAATGAACCGATTACACACCCGAATGAGAGGGATCCTGAGTCTCTATAGGTATGGGACTATACAGTTAAGGAAGGCTTATATGAATTGATTGGTACTACCTATGCCACAAAGATGCATCTTTCTTTTCGGTAGCCCATCACGAAAGAACTCCAAGTTAAGCGTGCTTGACTTGGGGTAATTTTGGGATGGGTGACCTCCTGGGAATTTTCCAGGAAGCGTGTGAGTGAGGACAAAGCATGAAAAGACGTGTTGGTTTGTGGGGACAGTCGACGATCCATAAAGCGGCAAGGGATGTTACAAATGGTCTCAGAGCCTGCACCTCTCCAGTACGGTGTGGTTCGGGGACGAACCAAGCGGAAGTTGGTGGGCATGTAACGCCGGGACGAGGGAGGGAGTGATCGCGATGCGGGAGGCACGGACAAGGAGCGGCTCCTCTCCAAGCGGAGGGGTACATGAATGAACCGATTACACACCCGAATGAGAGGGATCCTAGTCCTGTATAGGTATGGGACTATACAGTTAAGGAAGGCTTATATGAATTGATTGGTACTACCTATGCCACAAAGATGCATCTTTCTTTCGGTAGCCCATCACGAAAGAACTCCAGTTAAGCGTGCTTGACTTGGGGTAATTTTGGGATGGGTGACCTCCTGGGAAGTTTTCCAGGAAGCGTGTGAGTGAGGACAAAGCATGCTGAAAAGACAGTGTTGGTTTGTGGGGACGGTCGACGATCCATAAAGCGGCAAGGGATGTTACAAATGGTATAGAGCCTACCCTCTCCGGTACGGTGTGGTTCGGGGACGAACCAGCGGAAGCTGGTGGGCATGTAACGCCGGGGACGAGGAGGGAGTGATCGGGATGCGAGAGGCACGGACAAGGAGCGGCTCCTCCTCCAAGCGGAGGGGTACATGAATGAACCGATTACACACCCGAATGAGAGGGATCCTAAGTCTATAGGTATGGGACTATACAGTTAAGGAAGGCTTATATGAATTGATTGGTACTACCTATGCCACAAAGATGCATCTTTCTTTCGGTAGCCCATCACGAAAGAACTCCAAGTTAAGCGTGCTTGACTTGGGGTAATTTTGGGATGGGTGACCTCCTGGGAAGTTTTCAGGAAGCGTGTGAGTGAGGACAAAGCATGCTGAAAAGACCCGTGTTGGTTTGTGGGGACGGTCGACGATCCATAAAGCGGCAAGGGATGTTACAAATGGTCTCAAGCCTGCCCTCTCCGGTACGGTGTGGTTCGGGGACGAACCAAGCGGAAGCTGGTGGGCATGTAACGCAGGGACGAGGGAGGGAGTGATCGCGGATGCGAGAAGGCACGGACAAGGAGCGGCTCCTGCCTCCAAGCGGAGGGGTACATGAATGAACCGATTACACACCCGAATGAGAGGATCCTAAGTCTGTATAGGTATGGGACTATACAGTTAAGGAAGGCTTATATGAATTGATTGGTACTACCTATGCCACAAAGATGCATCTTTCTTTCGGTAGCCCATCACGAAAGAACTCCAAGTTAAGCGTGCTTGACTTGGGGTAATTTTGGGATGGGTGACCTCCTGGGAAGTTTCCAGGAAGCGTGTGAGTGAGGACAAAGCATGCTGAAAAGACCCGTGTTGGTTTGTGGGGACGTCGACGATCCATAAAGCGGCAAGGGATGTTACAAATGGTCTCAGAGCCTGCACCTCTCCAGTACGGTGTGGTTCGGGGACGAACCAAGCGGAAGCTGGTGGGCATGTAACGCGGGACGAGGGAGGGAGTGATCGGGATCCGGGAGGCACGGACAAGGAGCGGCTCCTGCCTCCAAGCGGAGGGGTACATGAATGAACCGATTACACACCCGAATGAGAGGATCCTGAGTCCTATAGGTATGGGACTATACGGTTAAGGAAGGCTTATATGAATTGATTGGTACTACCTATGCCACAAAGATGCATCTTTCTTCGGTAGCCCATCACGAAGAACTCCAAGGTTAAGCGTGCTTGACTTGGGGTAATTTTGGGATGGGTGACCTCCTGGGAAATTTTCCAGGAAGCGTGTGAGTGAGGACAAAGCACCTGAAAGACCCGTGTTGGTTTGTGGGGACGGTCGACGATCCATAAAGCGCAAGGGATGTTACAAATGGTCTCGGCCTGCCCTCTCCCGGTACGGTGTGGTTCGGGACGAACCAAGCGGAAGCTGGTGGGCATGTAACGCAGGGGACGAGGAGGGAGTGAGGATGCGGGAGGCACGGACAAGGAGCGGCTCCTGCCTCCAAGCGGAGGGGTACATGAATGAACCGATTACACACCCGAATGAGAGGGATCCTGAGTCTGTATAGGTATGGGACTATACAGTTAAGGAAGGCTTATATGAATTGATTGGTACTACCTATGCCACAAAGATGCATCTTTCTTCGGTAGCCCATCACGAAAGAACTCCAGGTTAAGCGTGCTTGACTTGGGGTAATTTTGGGATGGGTGACCTCCTGGGAAGTTTTCCAGGAAGCGTGTGAGTGAGGACAAAGCATGGAAAAGACCCGTGTTGGTTTGTGGGACGAGTCGACGATCCATAAAGCGCGGGATGTTACAAATGGTCTCAGAGCCTCCCCTCTCCGTACGGTGTGGTTCGGGGACGAACCAAGCGGAAGCTGGTGGGCATGTAAGGGGGACGAGGGAGGGAGTGATCGCGGTCCGAGAAGGCACGGACAAGGAGCGGCTCCTGCCTCCAAGCGGAGGGGTACATGAATGAACCGATTACACACGAATGAGAGGATCCTGAGTCTGTATAGGTATGGGACTATACGGTTAAGGAAGGCTTATATGAATTGATTGGTACTACCTATGCCACAAAGATGCATCTTTCTTTTCGGTAGCCCATCACGAAAGAACTCCAAGTTAAGCGTGCTTGACTTGGGGTAATTTTGGGATGGGTGACCTCCTGGGAAGTTTCCAGGAAGCGTGTGAGTGAGGACAAAGCACGCTGAAAAGACCCGTGTTGGTTTGTGGGGACGGTCGACGATCCATAAAGCGGCAAGGGATGTTACAAATGGTATCTGAGCCTACCCTCTCCAGTACGGTGTGGTTCGGGACGAACCAAGCGGAAGCTGGTGGGCATGTAACGCGGGACGAGGGAGGGAGTGATCGGGGTCCGGAGGCACGGACAAGGAGCGGCTCCTGCCTCCAAGCGGAGGGGTACATGAATGAACCGATTACACACCCGAATGAGAGGATCCTGAGTCTCTATAGGTATGGGACTATGCGGTTAAGGAAGGCTTATATGAATTGATTGGTACTACCTATGCCACAAAGATGCATCTTTCTTTTCGGTAGCCCATCACGAAAGAACTCCAAGTTAAGCGTGCTTGACTTGGGGTAATTTTGGGATGGGTGACCTCCTGGGAAGTTTTCCAGGAAGCGTGTGAGTGAGGACAAAGCATGCTGAAAGACCCGTGTTGGTTTGTGGGGACGTCGACGATCCATAAAGCGGCAAGGGATGTTACAAATGGTATCGAGCCTACCTCCTCCCAGTACGGTGTGGTTCGGGGACGAACCGGAAGCTGGTGGGCATGTAACGCAGGGGACGAGGGAGGAGTGATCGGGTGCGGGAGGGCACGGACAAGGAGCGGCTCCTGCCTCCAAGCGGAGGGGTACATGAATGAACCGATTACACACCCGAATGAGAGGGATCCTGAGTCTGTATAGGTATGGGACTATACAGTTAAGGAAGGCTTATATGAATTGATTGGTACTACCTATGCCACAAAGATGCATCTTTCTTTCGGTAGCCCATCACGAAAACTCCAAGGTTAAGCGTGCTTGACTTGGGGTAATTTTGGGATGGGTGACCTCCTGGGAAGTTTCCAGGAAGCGTGTGAGTGAGGACAAAGCACCTGGAAAGACCCGTGTTGGTTTGTGGGGACGGTCGACGATCCATAAAGCGGAAAGGGATGTTACAAATGGTCTCAGAGCCCTCCTCTCCAAGTACGGTGTGGTTCGGGACGGACCAAGCGGAAGCTGGTGGGCATGTAACGCCAGGGACGAGGGAGGGAGTGATCGCCGATGGGAGAGGCACGGACAAGGAGCGGCTCCTGCCTCCAAGCGGAGGGGTACATGAATGAACCGATTACACACCCGAATGAGAGGGATCCTGAGTCTCTATAGGTATGGGACTATACAGTTAAGGAAGGCTTATATGAATTGATTGGTACTACCTATGCCACAAAGATGCATCTTTCTTTTCGGTAGCCCATCACGAAAGAACTCCAAGGTTAAGCGTGCTTGACTTGGGGTAATTTTGGGATGGGTGACCTCCTGGGAAGTTTCCCAGGAAGCGTGTGAGTGAGGACAAAGCATGCTGAAAAGACCCGTGTTGGTTTGTGGGGAAGTCGACGATCCATAAAGCGGCAAGGGATGTTACAAATGGTATCAAGCCTGCACCTCTCCCAGTACGGTGTGGTTCGGGGACGAACCAAGCGGAAGCTGGTGGGCATGTAACGCGGGGACGAGGGAGGGAGTGATCGGGTGCGGGAGGCACGGACAAGGAGCGGCTCCTGCCTCCAAGCGGAGGGGTACATGAATGAACCGATTACACACCCGAATGAGAGGGATCCTGAGTCTGTATAGGTATGGGACTATACAGTTAAGGAAGGCTTATATGAATTGATTGGTACTACCTATGCCACAAAGATGCATCTTTCTTTTGGTAGCCCATCACGAAAGAACTCCAAGGTAAGCGTGCTTGACTTGGGGTAATTTTGGATGGGTGACCTCCTGGGAAATTTTCCAGGAAGCGTGTGAGTGAGGACAAAGCACCTGGAAAGACAGTGTTGGTTTGTGGGGACGTCGACGATCCATAAAGCGCAAGGGATGTTACAAATGGTCTCGAGCCTGCCCTCTCCGTACGTGTGGTTCGGGGACGAACCAAGCGGAAGCTGGTGGGCATGTAAGCGCGGGGACGAGGGAGGGAGTGATCGGGGTGCGAGAAGGCACGGACAAGGAGCGGCTCCTGCCTCCAAGCGGAGGGGTACATGAATGAACCGATTACACACCCGAATGAGAGGGATCCTAGTCTCTATAGGTATGGGACTATACAGTTAAGGAAGGCTTATATGAATTGATTGGTACTACCTATGCCACAAAGATGCATCTTTCTTCGGTAGCCCATCACGAAAGAACTCCCAGTTAAGCGTGCTTGACTTGGGGTAATTTTGGGATGGGTGACCTCCTGGAAAGTTTTCCAGGAAGCGTGTGAGTGAGGACAAAGCACGTTGAAAAGACCAGTGTTGGTTTGTGGGGACAGTCGACGATCCATAAAGAGCGGGGGATGTTACAAATGGTATCAGAGCCTGCACCTCTCCTACGGTGTGGTTCGGGGACGAACCAAGCGGAAGCTGGTGGGCATGTAAGCCTGGGACGAGGGAGGGAGTGATCGCGATGCGGGAAGGCACGGACAAGGAGCGGCTCCTGCCTCCAAGCGGAGGGGTACATGAATGAACCGATTACACACCGAATGAGAGATCCTGAGTCTCTATAGGTATGGGACTATACGTTAAGGAAGGCTTATATGAATTGATTGGTACTACCTATGCCACAAAGATGCATCTTTCTTTTCGGTAGCCCATCACGAAAGAACTCCAGGTTAAGCGTGCTTGACTTGGGGTAATTTTGGGATGGGTGACCTCCTGGGAAATTTTCCCGGAAGCGTGAGTGAGGACAAAGCATGCTGAAAGACCCGTGTTGGTTTGTGGGGACGGTGAATCCATAAAGCGCAAGGGATGTTACAAATGGTCTCGGAGCCTACCTCCTCCAGGACGGTGTGGTTCGGGGACGAACCAAGCGGAAGCTGTGGGCATGTAACGCCGGAGGACGAGGGAGTGAGTCGCAGATGCGAGAGAGGCACGGACAAGGGCTCCTGCCTCCAAGCGGAGGGGTGAATGAACCGATTACACACCCGAATGAGAGGATCCTGAGTTTCTATAGGTATGGGACTATACAGTTAAGGAAGGCTTATATGAATTGATTGGTACTACCTATGCCACAAAGATGCATCTTTCTTTGGTAGCCCATCACGAAGAACTCCAGTTAAGCGTGCTTGACTTGGGGTAATTTTGGGATGGGTGACCTCCTGGGAAGTTTTCCAAAGCGTGTGAGTGAGGACAAAGCACGCTGAAAAGACCAGTGTTGGTTTGTGAGGTGGACGATCCATAAAGCGCGGGGATGTTACAAATGGTCTGGCCTCACCTTCTCTCAGTACGTTGGTTCGGGGACGGAACAAGCGGAAGTGGTGGGCATGTAAGCGGGGACGAGGGAGGGAGTGATCGAGGATGCGAGAAGGCACGGACAAGGAGCGGCTCCTCCCTCCAAGCGAAGGGGTACATGAATGAACCGATTACACACCCGAATGAGAGGATCCTGAGTCTGTATAGGTATGGGACTATACATTAAGGAAGGCTTATATGAATTGATTGGTACTACCTATGCCACAAAGATGCATCTTTCTTTTCGGTAGCCATCACGAAAGAACTCCAGGTTAAGCGTGCTTGACTTGGGATAATTTTGGGATGGGTGACCTCCTGGGAAGTTTTCCAGGAAGCGTGTGAGTGAGGACAAAGCACGCTGAAAAGACCCGTGTTGGTTTGTGGGGACAGTCGACAATCCATAAAGCGGCAAGGGATGTTACAAATGGTATCAGAGCCTGCACCTCTCCCGTACGGTGTGGTTCGGGACGAACCAGCGGAAGCTGGTGGGCATGTAACGCCGGGACGAGGGAGGAGTGATAAGGATGCGGGAGGCACGGACAGGAGCGGCTCCTGCCTCCAAGCGGAGGGGTACATGAATGAACCGATTACACACCAAATGAGAGGATCCTAGACTCTATAGGTATGGGACTATACAGTTAAGGAAGGCTTATATGAATTGATTGGTACTACCTATGCCACAAAGATGCATCTTTCTTTTCGGTAGCCCATCACGAAAGAACTCCAGAGGTAAGCGTGCTTGACTTGGGGTAATTTTGGGATGGGTGACCTCCTGGGAAGTTTTCCCAGGAAGCGTGTGAGTGAGGACAAAGCATGAAAAGACCCGTGTTGGTTTGTGGGACGTCGACGATCCATAAAGCGCAAGGATGTTACAAATGGTATCGGCCTACACCCTCTCCCAGTACGGTGTGGTTCGGGGACGAACCAAGCGGAAGCTGGTGGGCATGTAACGCCGGGACGAGGGAGGAGTGATCGGGATGCGGAGGCACGGACAAGGAGCGGCTCCTGCCTCCAAGCGAGGGGTACATGAATGAACCGATTACACACCGAATGAGAGGATCCTAGTCTGTATAGGTATGGGACTATACAGTTAAGGAAGGCTTATATGAATTGATTGGTACTACCTATGCCACAAAGATGCATCTTTCTTTTCGGTAGCCCATGAAAGAACTCCAAGTTAAGCGTGCTTGACTTGGGGTAATTTTGGGATGGGTGACCTCCTGGGAAGTTTTCCAGGAAGCGTGTGAGTGAGGACAAAGCACCTGGAAAACCCGTGTTGGTTTGTGGGGACGGTCGACGATCCATAAAGCGGCAAGGGATGTTACAAATGGTATCAAGCCCCCTCTCCCGGTACGGTGTGGTTCGGGACGAACCAAGCGGAAGCTGGTGGGCATGTAACGCCGGGACGAGGGGAGGGTGATCGCGGGATCCGAGAAGGCACGGACAAGGAGCGGCTCCTGCCTCCAAGCGGAGGGGTACATGAATGAACCGATTACACACCGAATGAGAGGGATCCTGAGTCTGTATAGGTATGGGACTATACGGTTAAGGAAGGCTTATATGAATTGATTGGTACTACCTATGCCACAAAGATGCATCTTTCTTCGGTAGCCCATCACGAAAGAACTCCAGGTAAGCGTGCTTGACTTGGGGTAATTTTGGGATGGGTGACCTCCTGGAAAGTTTTCCAGGAAGCGTGTGAGTGAGGACAAAGCACGCTGAAAAGACCCGTGTTGGTTTGTGGGGACGGTCGACGATCCATAAAGCGGCAAGGGATGTTACAAATGGTCTCAGAGCCTGCACCTCCCGGTACGGTGTGGTTCGGGGACGAACCAGCGGAAGCTGGTGGGCATGTAACGCCTGGGACGAGGGAGGGGAGTGATCCGGTGCGAGAAGGCACGGACAAGGAGCGGCTCCTGCCTCCAAGCGGAGGGGTACATGAATGAACCGATTACACACCCGAATGAGAGGATCCTAGTCTGTATAGGTATGGGACTATACAGTTAAGGAAGGCTTATATGAATTGATTGGTACTACCTATGCCACAAAGATGCATCTTTCTTTCGGTAGCCCATCACGAAAGAACTCCAAGGTAAGCGTGCTTGACTTGGGGTAATTTTGGGATGGGTGACCTCCTGGGAAGTTTTCCAGGAAGCGTGTGAGTGAGGACAAAGCACCTGAAAAGACCGTGTTGGTTTGTGGGGACAGTCGACGATCCATAAAGCGGCAAGGGATGTTACAAATGGTATCAGAGCCTACCTCTCTCCCGTACGGTGTGGTTCGGGACGAACCAAGCGGAAGCTGGTGGGCATGTAACGCCGGGACGGAGGGAGTGATCGGGTGCGGAAGGCACGGACAAGGAGCGGCTCCTGCCTCCAAGCGGAGGGGTACATGAATGAACCGATTACACACCCGAATGAGAGGGATCCTGAGTCTGTATAGGTATGGGACTATGCGTTAAGGAAGGCTTATATGAATTGATTGGTACTACCTATGCCACAAAGATGCATCTTTCTTCGGTAGCCCATCACGAAAGAACTCCAGTTAAGCGTGCTTGACTTGGGGTAATTTTGGGATGGGTGACCTCCTGGGAAGTTTTCCAAAAGCGTGTGAGTGAGGACAAAGCACTGAAAAGACCCGTGTTGGTTTGTGGGGACGGTCGACGATCCATAAAGCGGCAAGGGATGTTACAAATGGTCTCGAGCCTCCCCTCTCCGTACGGTGTGGTTCGGGGACGAACCAAGCGGAAGCTGGTGGGCATGTAACGCCAGGACGAGGAGGGAGTGATCAAGGATGCGAGAGGCACGGACAAGGAGCGGCTCCTGCCTCCAAGCGGAGGGGTACATGAATGAACCGATTACACACCCGAATGAGAGGATCCTAGTCTCTATAGGTATGGGACTATACAGTTAAGGAAGGCTTATATGAATTGATTGGTACTACCTATGCCACAAAGATGCATCTTTCTTCGGTAGCCCATCACGAAAGAACTCCGAGTTAAGCGTGCTTGACTTGGGGTAATTTTGGGATGGGTGACCTCCTGGGAAGTTTTCCAGGAAGCGTGTGAGTGAGGACAAAGCATGCTGAAAAGACAGTGTTGGTTTGTGGGGACAGTCGACGATCCATAAAGCGAAGGGATGTTACAAATGGTCTAGAGCCTACCCTCTCCGTACGGTGTGGTTCGGGGACGAACCAGCGGAAGCTGGTGGGCATGTAACGCAGGAGACGAGGGAGGAGTGAGTAAGGGATGCCGGAGGCACGGACAAGGAGCGGCTCCTGCCTCCAAGCGGAGGGGTACATGAATGAACCGATTACACACGAATGAGAGGGATCCTGAGTCTCTATAGGTATGGGACTATGCAGTTAAGGAAGGCTTATATGAATTGATTGGTACTACCTATGCCACAAAGATGCATCTTTCTTCGGTAGCCCATCACGGAAGAACTCCAAGTTAAGCGTGCTTGACTTGGGGTAATTTTGGGATGGGTGACCTCCTGGGAAGTTTTCCAGGAAGCGTGTGAGTGAGGACAAAGCACAAAAGACCATGTTGGTTTGTGGGACAGTCGACGATCCATAAAGCGGAAAGGGATGTTACAAATGGTCTCGGAGCCTCACCTCTCCAGGTACGGTTGGTTCGGGACGAACCAAGCGGAAGCTGGTGGGCATGTAACGCCCGGGGCGAGGAGGGAGTGATCGCGGTGCGGAGGCACGGACAAGGAGCGGCTCCTCCTCCAAGCGGAGGGGTACATGAATGAACCGATTACACACCCGAATGAGAGGGATCCTGAGTCTCTATAGGTATGGGACTATGCGGTTAAGGAAGGCTTATATGAATTGATTGGTACTACCTATGCCACAAAGATGCATCTTTCTTCGGTAGCCCATCACGAAAGAACTCCAAGTTAAGCGTGCTTGACTTGGGGTAATTTTGGGATGGGTGACCTCCTGGGAAGTTTTCCAGGAAGCGTGTGAGTGAGGACAAAGCATGCTGAAAAGACCGGTGTTGGTTTGTGGGACGGTCGACGATCCATAAAGCGGAGGGGATGTTACAAATGGTCTCAAGCCTCACCTCTCCGGTACGGTGTGGTTCGGGACGAACCAGGCGGAAGTGGTGGGCATGTAACGCCGGGGACGAGGGAGGGAGTGATCGCGGATGCGAGAAGGCACGGACAAGGAGCGGCTCCTGCCTCCAAGCGGAGGGGTACATGAATGAACCGATTACACACCCGAATGAGAGGATCCTAGTCCTATAGGTATGGGACTATACAGTTAAGGAAGGCTTATATGAATTGATTGGTACTACCTATGCCACAAAGATGCATCTTTCTTTTCGGTAGCCCATCACGAAGAACTCCGAGTTAAGCGTGCTTGACTTGGGGTAATTTTGGGATGGGTGACCTCCTGGGAAATTTTCCAGGAAGCGTGTGAGTGAGGACAAAGCATGGAAAGACCCGTGTTGGTTTGTGGGGAAGTCGACGATCCATAAAGCGGCAAGGGATGTTACAAATGGTCTCAGGCCTGCACCTCTCCCGTACGGTGTGGTTCGGGGACGAACCAAGCGGAAGCTGGTGGGCATGTAAGCAGGGGACGAGGGAGAGAGTGATCGCGTGTGCGAGAGAGGCACGGACAAGGAGCGGCTCCTGCCTCCAAGCGGAGGGGTACATGAATGAACCGATTACACACCCGAATGAGAGGATCCTGAGTCTCTGTATAGGTATGGGACTATAGTTAAGGAAGGCTTATATGAATTGATTGGTACTACCTATGCCACAAAGATGCATCTTTCTTTTGGTAGCCCATCACGAAAGAACTCCAGGTTAGCGTGCTTGACTTGGGATAATTTTGGGATGGGTGACCTCCTGGAAGTTCCCAGGAAGCGTGTGAGTGAGGACAAAGCATGCTGAAAAGACCAGTGTTGGTTTGTGGGGACGTCGACGATCCATAAAGCGGCAAGGGATGTTACAAATGGTCTCAGAGCCTGCACCTCTCCCATACGGTGTGGTTCGGGGAACCAAGCGGAAGCTGGTGGGCATGTAACAGGGACGAGGGAGGGAGTGATCGCGGTGCGAGAGGCACGGACAAGGAGCGGCTCCTGCCTCCAAGCGGAGGGGTACATGAATGAACCGATTACACACCCGAATGAGAGGGATCCTGAGTCTGTATAGGTATGGGACTATACAGTTAAGGAAGGCTTATATGAATTGATTGGTACTACCTATGCCACAAAGATGCATCTTTCTTTCGGTAGCCCATCACGAAAGAACTCCCGTTAAGCGTGCTTGACTTGGGGTAATTTTGGATGGGTGACCTCCTGGGAAGTTTTCCGGAAGCGTGAGTGAGGACAAAGCATGCTGAAAAGACAGTGTTGGTTTGTGGGACGAGTCGACGATCCATAAAGCGGCGGGGATGTTACAAATGGTCTCAAGCCTACCCTCTCCGGTACGGTGTGGTTCGGGGACGAACCAAGCGGAAGCTGGTGGGCATGTAAGCCCAGGGACGAGAGGGAGTGATCGCGATGCCGAGAAGGCACGGACAAGGAGCGGCTCCTGCTCCAAGCGGAGGGGTACATGAATGAACCGATTACACACCCGAATGAGAGGGATCCTGAGTCTCTATAGGTATGGGACTATCAGTTAAGGAAGGCTTATATGAATTGATTGGTACTACCTATGCCACAAAGATGCATCTTTCTTCGGTAGCCCATCACGAAAGAACTCCAAGTTAAGCGTGCTTGACTTGGGGTAATTTTGGGATGGGTGACCTCCTGGGAAGTTTTCCAGGAAGCGTGTGAGTGAGGACAAAGCACGCTGAAAGACCCGTGTTGGTTTGTGGGGACGGTGGACGATCCATAAAGCGGCAAGGGATGTTACAAATGGTCTCGAGACCTGCCCCTCTCCCGTACGGTGTGGTTCGGGGACGAACCAAGCGGAAGCTGGTGGGCATGTAACGCAGGGGACGAGGGAGGGAGTGATCGCCTGCGGAAGGCACGGACAAGGAGCGGCTCCTCCTCCAAGCGGAGGGGTACATGAATGAACCGATTACACACCCGAATGAGAGGGATCCTGAGTCTCTATAGGTATGGGACTATACAGTTAAGGAAGGCTTATATGAATTGATTGGTACTACCTATGCCACAAAGATGCATCTTTCTTTCGGTAGCCATCACGAAAGAACTCAAGTTAAGCGTGCTTGACTTGGGGTAATTTTGGGATGGGTGACCTCCTGGGAAGTTCCCAGAAAGCGTGTGAGTGAGGACAAAGCATGAAAGACCCGTGTTGGTTTGTGGGGACGGTCGACGATCCATAAAGCGGCAAGGGATGTTACAAATGGTCGAGCCTACACCTCTCCCAGTGGTGTGGTTCGGGGACGAACCAGGCGGAAGTGGTGGGCATGTAACGCCCTGGGACGAGGGAGGGAGTGATCGCGGGTGCGAGGAGGCACGGACAAGGAGCGGCTCCTGCCTCCAAGCGGAGGGGTACATGAATGAACCGATTACACACCGAATGAGAGGGATCCTAGAGTCTGTATAGGTATGGGACTATACATTAAGGAAGGCTTATATGAATTGATTGGTACTACCTATGCCACAAAGATGCATCTTTCTTTTCGGTAGCCCATCACGAAAGAACTCCAAGTTAAGCGTGCTTGACTTGGGGTAATTTTGGATGGGTGACCTCCTGGGAAATTTTCCAGCGCGTGTGTGAGGACAAAGCACGTGAAAAGACCCGTGTTGGTTTGTGGGGACGTCGACGATCCATAAAGCGGCAAGGATGTTACAAATGGTCAAGCCTGCACCTCTCCGGTACGGTGTGGTTCGGGGACGAACCAAGCGGAAAGTGGTGGGCATGTAACGCCGGGGACGAGGGAGGAGTGATCGCCGGTGCGAGAAGGCACGGACAAGGAGCGGCTCCTGCCTCCAAGCGGAGGGGTACATGAATGAACCGATTACACACCCGAATGAGAGGATCCTGAGTCTGTATAGGTATGGGACTATAAGATTAAGGAAGGCTTATATGAATTGATTGGTACTACCTATGCCACAAAGATGCATCTTTCTTTTCGGTAGCCCATCACGAAAGAACCCAAGGTTAAGCGTGCTTGACTTGGGGTAATTTTGGGATGGGTGACCTCCTGGGAAATTTTCCAGGAAGCGTGTGAGTGAGGACAAAGCACCTGAAAAGACCCGTGTTGGTTTGTGGGACAGTGACGATCCATAAAGCGAGCAAGGGATGTTACAAATGGTCTCAGAGCCTACCCCCTCTCCTGCGGTGTGGTTCGGGGACGGACCAAGCGGAAGCTGGTGGGCATGTAACGCAGGGGACGAGGGAGGGAGTGATCGCGGTGCGGGAAGGCACGGACAAGGAGCGGCTCCTCCTCCAAGCGGAGGGGTACATGAATGAACCGATTACACACCCGAATGAGAGGATCCTGAACTCTATAGGTATGGGACTATAGTTAAGGAAGGCTTATATGAATTGATTGGTACTACCTATGCCACAAAGATGCATCTTTCTTCGGTAGCCCATCACGAAAGAACTCCAAGTTAAGCGTGCTTGACTTGGGGTAATTTTGGGATGGGTGACCTCCTGGGAAGTTTTCCAGAAGCGTGTGAGTGAGGACAAAGCACGTGAAAAGACGTGTTGGTTTGTGGGGACGTCGACGATCCATAAAGCGGAAGGGATGTTACAAATGGTCTCGAGCCTACACCTCTCCCGGTGCGGTGTGGTTGGGGACGACCAAGCGGAAGCTGGTGGGCATGTAACGCCGGACGAGGAGGGAGTGATGGCCGTGCGAGAGGCACGGACAAGGAGCGGCTCCTGCCTCCAAGCGGAGGGGTACATGAATGAACCGATTACACACCGAATGAGAGGGATCCTAGTCCTGTATAGGTATGGGACTATACGGTTAAGGAAGGCTTATATGAATTGATTGGTACTACCTATGCCACAAAGATGCATCTTTCTTTTCGGTAGCCATCACGGAACTCCAAGTTAAGCGTGCTTGACTTGGGATAATTTTGGGATGGGTGACCTCCTGGGAAGTTTCCCAAAAGCGTGTGAGTGAGGACAAAGTGAAAAGACCCGTGTTGGTTTGTGGGACGAGTCGACGATCCATAAAGCAGCAAGGGATGTTACAAATGGTCTCGAGCCTCCCCACTCCAGTGTGGTTGGGGACGAACCAAGCGGAAGTGGTGGGCATGTAACGGGACGAGGGAGGAGTGAGGGGTGCGAGAGGCACGGACAAGGAGCGGCTCCTGCCTCCAAGCGAAGGGGTACATGAATGAACCGATTACACACCCGAATGAGAGGGATCCTGAGTTCTATAGGTATGGGACTATACAGTTAAGGAAGGCTTATATGAATTGATTGGTACTACCTATGCCACAAAGATGCATCTTTCTTCGGTAGCCCATCACGAAGAACTCCAAGTTAAGCGTGCTTGACTTGGGGTAATTTTGGATGGGTGACCTCCTGGGAAGTTTTCCAGGAAGCGTGTGAGTGAGGACAAAGCATGAAAACCCGTGTTGGTTTGTGGGACGGTCGACGATCCATAAAGCGCAAGGGATGTTACAAATGGTCGAGCCTACACCTCTCCAGTACGGTGTGGTTCGGGGACGAACCAAGCGGAAGTTGGTGGGCATGTAACGCCCGAGGGAGGGAGTGATCGCGATGCGAGGAGGCACGGACAAGGAGCGGCTCCTCCTCCAAGCGGAGGGGTACATGAATGAACCGATTACACACCCGAATGAGAGGGATCCTAGACCTCTATAGGTATGGGACTATACAGTTAAGGAAGGCTTATATGAATTGATTGGTACTACCTATGCCACAAAGATGCATCTTTCTTCGTAGCCCTCACGAAAGAACTCCAAGGTTAAGCGTGCTTGACTTGGGGTAATTTTGGATGGGTGACCTCCTGGGAAGTTTCCCAGGAAGCGTGTGAGTGAGGACAAAGCACCTGGAAAGACCGTGTTGGTTTGTGGGACGGTCGACGATCCATAAAGCGGCAAGGGATGTTACAAATGGTATCAGGCCTACCCCTCTCCCGGTACGGTGTGGTTCGGGGACGAACCAGCGGAAGCTGGTGGGCATGTAACGCGGGGACGAGGGAGGGAGTGATCGCGGTGCGAGAAGGCACGGACAAGGAGCGGCTCCTGCCTCCAAGCGAAGGGTACATGAATGAACCGATTACACACCCGAATGAGAGGATCCTGAGTCTGTATAGGTATGGGACTATGCAGTTAAGGAAGGCTTATATGAATTGATTGGTACTACCTATGCCACAAAGATGCATCTTTCTTCGGTAGCCATCACGAAAGAACTCCGCGGTTAAGCGTGCTTGACTTGGGGTAATTTTGGGATGGGTGACCTCCTGGGAAGTTTTCCGGAAGCGTGTGAGTGAGGACAAAGCATGGAAAGACCCGTGTTGGTTTGTGGACAGTCGACGATCCATAAAGCGGCAAGGGATGTTACAAATGGTCGGCCTCCCTCTTCCGTACGGTGTGGTTCGGGACGAACCAAGCGGAAGCTGGTGGGCATGTAAGCGAGGGGACGAGGGAGGGAGTGATCGGGATGCGGGAGGCACGGACAAGGAGCGGCTCCTGCCTCCAAGCGGAGGGGTACATGAATGAACCGATTACACACGAATGAGAGGATCCTAGTCCTATAGGTATGGGACTATACATTAAGGAAGGCTTATATGAATTGATTGGTACTACCTATGCCACAAAGATGCATCTTTCTTTCGGTAGCCCATCACGAAAAACTCCAGTTAGCGTGCTTGACTTGGGGTAATTTTGGTGGGTGACCTCCTGGAAATTTTCCCAGGAAGCGTGTGAGTGAGGACAAAGCATGTTGAAAAGACCCGTGTTGGTTTGTGGGGACGAGTCGACGATCCATAAAGCGGCGGGATGTTACAAATGGATCTGAAGCCTACCCTCTCCGTACGGTGTGGTTCGGGGACGAACCAAGCGGAAGTGGTGGGCATGTAACGCCGGGGACGAGGGAGGAGTGATCGCGTGCGAGAAGGCACGGACAAGGAGCGGCTCCTGCCTCCAAGCGAAGGGGTACATGAATGAACCGATTACACACCCGAATGAGAGGGATCCTGAGTCTGTATAGGTATGGGACTATACAGTTAAGGAAGGCTTATATGAATTGATTGGTACTACCTATGCCACAAAGATGCATCTTTCTCGGTAGCCCATCACGAAAGAACTCCAAGTTAAGCGTGCTTGACTTGGGGTAATTTTGGGATGGGTGACCTCCTGGGAAGTTTTCCCAGGAAGCGTGTGAGTGAGGACAAAGCGCTGAAAGACCAAGTGTTGGTTTGTGGGGACGTCGACGATCCATAAAGCGGCAAGGGATGTTACAAATGGTATCGAGCCTCTCCTCTCCTAGTGTGGTTCGGGACGAACAGGCGGAAGTTGGTGGGCATGTAACGCCAGGGACGAGGGAGGAGTGATCGCGATGCGAGAGGCACGGACAAGGGCGGCTCCCTCCAAGCGGAGGGGTACATGAATGAACCGATTACACACCCAATGAGAGGGATCCTGAGTCTGTATAGGTATGGGACTATACAGTTAAGGAAGGCTTATATGAATTGATTGGTACTACCTATGCCACAAAGATGCATCTTTCTTTTCGGTAGCCCATCACGAAAGAACTCCAGGGTAAGCGTGCTTGACTTGGGGTAATTTTGGGATGGGTGACCTCCTGGGAAATTTTCCGGAAGCGTGTGAGTGAGGACAAAGCATGAAAACCCGTGTTGGTTTGTGGGGACGGTCGACGATCCATAAAGCGGCAAGGGATGTTACAAATGGTAGAGCCTGCCACTCTCCCAGTACGGTGTGGTTCGGGACGAACCAAGCGGAAGCTGGTGGGCATGTAACGCCCGGGACGAGGGAGGGAGTGATCGCCATGCGGGAGGCACGGACAAGGAGCGGCTCCTGCCTCCAAGCGAAGGGGTACATGAATGAACCGATTACACACCCGAATGAGAGGGATCCTAGACTGTATAGGTATGGGACTATACGTTAAGGAAGGCTTATATGAATTGATTGGTACTACCTATGCCACAAAGATGCATCTTTCTTTTCGGTAGCCCATCACGAAAGAACTAATTAAGCGTGCTTGACTTGGGGTAATTTTGGGATGGGTGACCTCTGGGAAATTTTCCAAGGAAGCGTGTGAGTGAGGACAAAGCCTGAAAAGAGTGTTGGTTTGTGGGGACGGTCGACGATCCATAAAGCGGAAAGGAATGTTACAAATGGTCTCAAGCCTGCACCTCTCCCAGTACGGTGTGGTTCGGGGACGAACCAAGCGGAAGTTGGTGGGCATGTAACGCCTTGGACGAGGGAGGGAGTGATCGCGATGCGAGAAGGCACGGACAAGGAGCGGCTCCTGCCTCCAAGCGAAGGGGTACATGAATGAACCGATTACACACCCGAATGAGAGGGATCCTGAGTCTGTATAGGTATGGGACTATAGGTTAAGGAAGGCTTATATGAATTGATTGGTACTACCTATGCCACAAAGATGCATCTTTCTTTCGGTAGCCCATCACGAAAGAACTAAGGTTAAGCGTGCTTGACTTGGGGTAATTTTGGGATGGGTGACCTCCTGGAAAATTTCCAAGGAAGCGTGTGAGTGAGGACAAAGCATCTGGAAAGACCCGTGTTGGTTTGTGGGGACAGTCGACGATCCATAAAGCGGCAAGGGATGTTACAAATGGTATCAAGCCTACCCCTCTCCGGTACGGTGTGGTTCGGGGACGAACCAAGCGGAAGCTGGTGGGCATGTAACGGGGACGAGGGAGGGAGTGATCGCGTGCGAGAAGGCACGGACAAGGAGCGGCTCCTCCTCCAAGCGAAGGGGTACATGAATGAACCGATTACACACCCGAATGAGAGGGATCCTAGAGTCTCTATAGGTATGGGACTATACGTTAGGAAGGCTTATATGAATTGATTGGTACTACCTATGCCACAAAGATGCATCTTTCTTTCGGTAGCCATCACGAAGAACTCCAGTTAAGCGTGCTTGACTTGGGGTAATTTTGGGATGGGTGACCTCCTGGGAAGTTTTCCCAGAAAGCGTGTGAGTGAGGACAAAGCTCGCTGAAAAGACCCGTGTTGGTTTGTGGGACGGTCGACAATCCATAAAGCGGCAAGGGATGTTACAAATGGTCTCAGCCTCTCCTTCTCCTAGTACGGTGTGGTTCGGGGACAACCAGCGCGGCTGGTGGGCATGTAACGCCCGGACGAGGGAGGGAGTGATCGCGGTGCGAGAAGGCACGGACAGGAGCGGCTCCTGCCTCCAAGCGGAGGGTACATGAATGAACCGTTACACACCGAATGAGAGGGATCCTAGTCTGTATAGGTATGGGACTATACAGTTAAGGAAGGCTTATATGAATTGATTGGTACTACCTATGCCACAAAGATGCATCTTTCTTCGGTAGCCCATCACGAAGAACTCCAAGTTAAGCGTGCTTGACTTGGGGTAATTTGGGATGGGTGACCTCCTGGGAAGTTCCCAGGAAGCGTGTGAGTGAGGACAAAGCATGAAAAGACCAGTGTTGGTTTGTGGGGACGTCGACGATCCATAAAGCGGAAAGGGATGTTACAAATGGTCTGAGCCTGCACCTCTCCTAGTACGGTGTGGTTCGGGACGACAGGCGGAAGTGGTGGGCATGTAACGCCCTGGACGAGGGAGGGAGTGATCGCGGTGCGAGAGGCACGGACAAGGAGCGGCTCCTGCCTCCAAGCGGAGGGGTACATGAATGAACCGATTACACCCCGAATGAGAGGGATCCTGAGTCTCTATAGGTATGGGACTATACAGTTAAGGAAGGCTTATATGAATTGATTGGTACTACCTATGCCACAAAGATGCATCTTTCTTTTCGGTAGCCCATCACGAAAGAACTCCAAGGTAAGCGTGCTTGACTTGGGGTAATTTTGGGATGGGTGACCTCCTGGGAAATTTTCCAGGAAGCGTGAGTGAGGACAAAGCTGCTGAAAAGACCCGTGTTGGTTTGTGGGACGTCGACGATCCATAAGCGGCAAGGGATGTTACAAATGGTCTGGCCTGCTTCCGTACGGTGTGGTCGGGACGAACCAAGCGAAGCTGGTGGGCATGTAACGCGGACGAGGAGGAGTGATCGGCGTGCGAGAAGGCACGGACAAGGAGCGGCTCCTCCTCCAAGCGAAGGGGTACATGAATGAACCGATTACACACCGAATGAGAGGGATCCTAAACCTCTATAGGTATGGGACTATAAAGTTAAGGAAGGCATATGAATTGATTGGTACTACCTATGCCACAAAGATGCATCTTCTTTTCGGTACACATCACGAAAGAACTTCCAGTTAAGCGTATTGAACTTGGGATAATTTGGGATGGGTGACCTAAGAAATTTCCAGAAAGCGTGTGAATGAGAAGGAAGCTCGCTGAAAAGAGTGTTGGTTTGTGGGGTACTGTAACCCCTAATAATTAACCCAATACACCTAGGCAGTATTTGATTAATTACTAGACTTTACTCTTTGCTTCAGTTCCTTAATCATGCTTTGAAAATACTTAGTGAAATTACGAGCCATTTTTTTTTTAAACATAATTGAAAACGTGAGCCGCGCTTAACGTGAATGATTTAGCAAAATTTAAAAGACACATAGGAATTTACAAACATCACATCATAATATATTGGCTCCATCAT
The DNA here is from genome assembly GCA_030441495.1 of Dalbergia oliveri. Taxonomy (NCBI): domain Eukaryota; kingdom Viridiplantae; phylum Streptophyta; class Magnoliopsida; order Fabales; family Fabaceae; genus Dalbergia; species Dalbergia oliveri. The sequence goes on from JAMLFY010000080.1 coordinate 53,662, forward strand.
CCAGCATCCATAATTACATATCATATAGATATTTTGCCTACCAACGGAATAAGACTAAGTGTAGGCAATCTAATAAAACATAAATAATATATGGATGGAAGGACATCCATTAATGGCACCTAGTAATAACACTCAGGGATAGGGATAGATATCTGAAATATACGAGTGAAACTAGCAGGATTCAAGTTCAGCTACGGTGACGCCTCAATGTGATTCACGAACGCTTCCTTTCTTTCTTGAAGACGAGATGGAAAGAAAAATAGAGGAGTGAGAAACTTATAAAAAGAATCTCAGTAGGGTACTCACCTCATGATGCATTGTGTCATCATCATCGTCCCCAGGAACCTCGGGTTATTATGAAATAGTGAGCATGCTAAGATTGATTTATTAAGTTCGAAAATATACTTCCAGAGGTTCGTCGGTTTTAATCATGCGTCTTATAATGCATCATAAACTTAGCATGTCATGTTTATAATGAACTTTTCCTTTCATATATAATAACATAGTTATGCATAAAATCACATCATATTCCTCATCATCATTTCATAATACTATGCATAGCAGAATATCATATTTCTCATCATCATCTCATAAATACTATGCATCAGAACATCATATTCACATAATGCATTTACTTAGTTTCTTAGGTGACTTAAAGTTACTTTCATCATCATTTTCCTGGGCCACCCTATACTTCACCCTTTTGGGAGTAATCTAGGTTATGAGCTCATACCTTGCTAGTCGTCACAAGCACATACTTATCCCTTTTGATAAGTAAAAATTCCGTCTCTACCCTTTTGAGAGAACGGACTAGGGGCAAGAATCACCTTTCACCGCCTATAGTTTGACGGGTCCAAAGGATCATTTTCTCATATATTTTGAGTCACCTTTAAGTCTTTGCATGTTATATCATAATACAATTCTTCATTCATAATCATCATAACATTTTCTCATTTATAGTCTTATGCCGAAATAATATATACCAACTGTAATCATGCATCTGGGAGATTCCAGGAAAGAGAGGTGGGTCACAATGGACACGCTTAAATACCAAATCTTTCCTTAGCCAGAATCTTTCCAAATTGCACTCTTCAGTAATACACTTTCTTCCAGTAACAGAATATGTCTTTATTTCATGCATAAGTTTTCATTGTTTGCAACAACAACTATAACATACAAACCAGGGAATCAATCAATGACACCAAATTCTTAATAAGCATCAAATCACATTTTAAGTACACATAAATTACTAGCTTCCCATAAAATTCTTACAAAGTTTTAAAACTCCTTTAGAACTAATTCCTTTTGTTAAACTTGAAAGAAGTCATAGGACTTTAGGCCTAAATTAACCATGGGACCGATTTATAACTTGAAAGAATGTTCATAATTAAATCTTTCACTTAAGATAAAAGGAGCAAGTCTTGAGCTTTAGAGATTTAGGTGACATCTTTGAATTATTACCATGCTATGCAACCTTATTTTAATCTTATCTTTATAAGGTGATAGCTTGGAATTATAAACATGATATGCAATTCTATTTCTTTATCTTTAAGATTTAAGGTGATAACTTAAAAATTAAACATGATGCAAGAACTTGTAATATAAACATGATGCAAGAAGCTGAAGGCGGTAATCCGCAGGGACCGGTGGAGGGAGAAGAAATCTTAAGCAACGAAGCGGCGGTAGTCCGCAGGACCGGTGAGGGATGAGAATTACATTTTTTTTAAGCTCCAATTCTCAAGACTTCTTAAAGAATAAATTCTTTAACTCCAATTATCTCATTTCTTTGCTTATGATTCATAAGCAAGTCTTTGAGCTCTAGGATTTTTAGGTGATGACATAAAATAAACATGCCATGCATTGACTCTTTTAGCCATTATAAAATAAAGTGAGAGCATAAAATAAACATGAGATGCAACTTCTTTATTATCTTTAGAGATTAAGTGACAACTTGAAATTTAAACATGAAATGCAAGCTTGGAAATTTAAACATGAATATGCAAGTTCATTTATTCATTCTTGAGAATTTAGTGATGACATAGAAAGTAAACATGGTTATGCAAGGCATAAACTTAAACATGGATGCAAGTTCATTTTATTTCTTTACTAGAGCTCCTCCAAGACTTTAGAGAAATATAAATTCAACCCAATATATCTTAGCAAGACAAAGTGAAAAATACATCTTTCAAGTTCTAAACTCAAGATCATAAAAACATCATAAAAATATTATTCTTTAAAGTTTTGCATCAAGTGGAACTTTCAAGCTTAGAGGCCTAACTTGTGATGGATTCACAACCCACCCTCAAGGTCCTCATCATCAAGCCATCATCTTAGTCCCACCTAGGCCATATGGCTGAATTGTTCAAAGAAAGGAAGAAGAAAACCAAATGGAAAAACTAAGAAAATCCATGAAATCATCATTTTGAACCAAGAACAACACTTAGCAAAGCATAGAAATAAACTTAAAAACAACTCCCTACCTAATCTGATTTGAAGGAAAGGAAGAGAACTTGGTTTCTTGAGTGAAATGAAAGAAAATATTCTTGAAAACTTGAAGAAAGAATCAGCCAGAGAGGAGGAAATGAGAGCTTTTGGTGCTCCTAAAACTAGAATTTGTGTAAGTTATGAACAAGACATCTAAGGCTCCTCAAGCATGCATATTTATAGAGATTTTGCAGCTCATAAATGACAAAGGAGGAGGCAAATTTTCCAATTTTTATGAGAAAAAAAGGGAGGAAAATCATTTCTTGTTTAAGGCATGTTTTATGCCATGTTTTAGGGAATTCTTTGGCATTTTGTTTCTTGCATTATTTGCAATAATTCTAATGATTCTGGCTGATTATGGCTGAATTATTTCGTGCATTACAGCCTTGTGGAAGAGGATTTTGTGTGTTCCATGTATTATTTAGGTGTAGGCAAGGTATTCATGCAATTTAGAGAATTTACGGTTAAGGGTTTAAGTGAATTACTAAGCAATTTGGGTGTTTTAAGCAATTTTAGGTTCTAATCAATCTAAATAAATAATTTTGACTCTAGATTAGTAATTAGAATTTAATAAGCTTTAATTTGAGCCTAATATTGCTTAGGTTTCGTTAGACAAATCAAAAATCTCAAAATTTGTAAAACTACACAAAGACGGGGCAAAACGGTCATTTTACTTAAAAATTGCCCGAGACCACCCGAGCTTAACCAATGGTTAATCATGGCTTAAAAACACCTTTTAACACATTTTAGTGAGGTTCGGCTCAAGTGGCACGCAATGGAATTAAAACGCGGTAAGGGCGTTTGGTCATTTCGCGTCGGAACTCAAAATTAGGATTTTTCTCTTATTAACACACATAACACAAACAATCCCTTATTAACATCAAAACATCCCCTTGAGGATGGGTGGGGCCCACGATCCTCATTTTCTCAGTAAAATAACCTCGGGGCATTTTGGTCATTTTACACGTCCAGAAAATTGGGGTTTGCAATACTTGCACGAATTGCTCCTAACTTCTCTTCTAACGTTATATTCCTTTATTAAGGATTGTTTGGTCTCAAATTTTATATAATATTTACCTACGGTAATTCGGTAATTCCTAATGATAGTAAAAATTCCAGGTAAAAATTGGGGCGTTAGGTTTGGAATTTTAGTGAGTTCAAATCTTAGAGAAAAGTTTAAGTGTTCACCTCTCTTGAGGGTAATATAAATGTAATACGGTGTTTGAATGATTATAATCTGAGTTTAGCTCAGGATGAGGTAGGAACATAAGATTGTATGAGATAGGTGACCAGTGAGCATATTTATGATGATGAACCTAAAGCATGTTTATGATGATGTGATTATGTTAAGTACCTTGAGCATGAAACTTTATGTGTATGATTGGTATGATGATATGATGAAGTGTTGTATTTAAGATGCATAAGGTTTAGAAATATGAATGAGATTGAGGAATATGCTCATGAGAACTAGAAAGATATTGTTCTGAGAAAGTTCTATGAAAATGATGCATGTAGACTTGAGATTATGTGGCATGACTCAAATTAAGAGAAATTAGAGAGTGGTGTTATGCCGGACGAATTTGAGACATAAGAAAGATTTTGAGAAATATGATGTTTAAGGTGCAAGAAACGTACTTCTCCTGCTAGGATGAGGAGAAGGTAAAACTAATTGAGGCATAGACATTTCAGCTGCCAAAGCGGACAAAGTTGAGCCGTCTTAACCGGTCGATGCATTTTGAAAAAGAGAAGAAGGAAAAAGTCCCATGATGGGTGATCCTAGGCCCCAGCTACCCAGTTCTCCTGCTGGAGTCGGGATTATGATGATTATGATTATGTTTATGATTCGCTTTGGGAGGATAAGTAAGAACTCATGACGACTAGTTAAGGTATGAGCTCATAGCCTAGTTTAAGGATGCGGTTACTATTATGTTTGGTGTCAACAAGTATAGAGCAAAGGAAAGATGTTTCAAGAAAGGTTACATGCCACTTATATGTTGTTTGATTATTGTTTGGTTTGTCTTTGCTAGAGTATTGCCATGCATTCATGAAGTATTATGGTCATTTACTGCATTAAGACTCATTATAAAAGACATGGACTTTGGATAAATATCTTGTGAAACCTCATAATAAACCTATGCATGCTTAACCTTTTTATAATAAACCCAAGGTTCCTGGGACGTAAACAATGACACTAGGATAGAGATTTACCTCCTGAGATTCTTTATCAAGATTCTCACCCCTCTCTCTGTTTTTTTCCCATTCCGTCTCCAGACATCCAATGTAATCGTTCGTGATTTTTGTTGATGCACCCATGTGGAAACTGCACTACGATCTGCTGGGTCAGGTGGTTTACACTGAAGGGTCGTTGTGCTATACGCATTTTGCATACATGGGACGCCCGTTGCCTTTCAAGTTTTTTTTTTTTCGCTTCGATTCACTTGACTTCCCCTTTGGCGATGACATGATTTTTGAGAGGACAGAACCAGGAAAAACGGCGAAGGATCGCACCCGTTCTCAGTCTTTCAATGGTGTGAGGTTACCCGGTGCGTGCCTCACCAGAGACGTTCGGAGACGACCCGTCAGAGGATCCTCCTTCTATCCTTCTCGGAGGGTTCAGGCCCCTCCTTGTACCCATGGGATATCAGATGGGTGCGAGGAGGACAAGTGATCAGCGGAGGAGGTTTAGCACGACGTCCAAGAAGATGACCCAAGCCGTGGAGGCATGCTCGCCATTTTTCCGCCTTAGCGCATCAGGTAGCTTGCCCAGTTCATTGGGTATGTGCCAGAAAATGAGGGGAGCATCATCTATAGTTCCAAGGAGGGAGTGTCATAGCTGGGAGTATCTTTTGGGGATTGTTTCATGTATTCGTTGTTATGTTTCTTATTTTCTATTGTTGTCCTCAGCTCTCCCCACTAGTATGGGTAAGACTTTATGTTTCATTTTATATTTCGTCATAATGTACAAACTATGTTAACTAATGTGATGAAGAATGTTCATCATTGATGTGTTCTTTAATGTTTACATTCCTGTATGATTTATTCTTCCGCTTCACGTTACATTTATGTTACACGCAAAGACTTCGCACTTTGTTTTACATGATTCATTTCAAAAAAAAAAATTTACCTGTAATTTCCTAAGTATTTTGTAAATGAATTTAAAGAGAAGTAATAACTAAATCATAATCTTGAAACGTCCTCCATTATTGGGGTTAAATATTAGGGTGTTAGGATTTCTATCTTTTCATAGTCTCACCATGAGCTTCGAGAGCACACCTCATAGAGTTTTTTTTCAGCGAACTATGGCATCTAAGCTAAGAGTTTTGAGGTCCTTAGCTTCTACTGGTGGTATGACTTGGGAAGCCACTTTGAGGGAAGATTTTTAAAGATCTTTTTGTGATCATCTCAGCATTTGAAAATTTTTTGCCTAAGCCTTTTAGTTGATTTATGATATGAATTACAGAGTATAGTGCATTTATTATTTCGTAATGTTCCTTCATGTTCTATCATTTTGAACATCTAATCCTGATAGACCAACATGCTTATCTTGGTTTTTTTAACCTGATATGTTCCTTTATGGAGCATTTGTATTTATCCAAAATCTCCCTAGTTGTGTCACCAAGCCATGATCTTGTCATATTTAAGCTTTGCTTAAAGCATAAGTAAGAGGGTGCTTGGCTTTGGAGTTCATTGAACTTTTAGCCTTTCTTAATCGGTTTATGTAACCATTAGGATTTGTCTTTTTATGTATAAGGTCCATCTTCATCATCATCTAGCAAAAAAAATTTCTAGAGTCTCTTCATTGATACATAGTCATTTCATTTTTTCATAATCTCCACAAGTCAAGACATGTGTACTTTATAAGAACTTAATTCTATTTCTCTAGTAACCATAATCACCACCATCAAAGAATAGCCTAGAAGATATGTGATGGAGTTTCCTGCTGCAATGTTCACAACATTGTGGGCCATGGTGTCCAAAAAATGATGTTTCTTTTTTCTTCAACTATTAAGATGCTCAACCCTAACCCTCAGAGCTCTAATGCAGAAACTATACTTTTAAAAAGTGGTTTATCAAAAGGTTTTTGGGAACTTTCAAAACACCTAATGCTATATTGGGAACGAGAATCTTTCTATATGGCCAATCCTGGAGAACTCTCCTTATGAGTTATCAATGAAGGGTAGAAAATCCAACATATCATACTTCCTTCTTTTATATTTAGCTCATATTATTTGTCTTAACACTAAGGACAAACTCACAAAGTTTGATTCTAAGTCTAATGATGAATTTTCCTAATATACTTTTTAGTCTTGAAAGCTTCCAGGTATTACAACCAGAAAGAAAAGAACATAATGTGTTGAAGAGACCACCCACAGTCAAATTCAAAGATCTTTAAGAAGGGACTTTACTAATGATCTCAAAGCCAGAGAACCTAGAAATTGAACCTAGAGGAATGCTAAGAAAGCAAGCATATGAAAAAACAATCTTTAGAAGCAAGCTAAGAACAAGGACATTTCAAAAAGCTTACTTCAAACACAAAGCCCTTAAGAAAGTGATAATTTTGACCATGAAGATAAACAATCTAAAGATGAAAAAGAAACTGAAGAACATTAAGGCTATCAAACTACTTATGAGGTGTTTCTAATTTAAGAATAGTTTCTCATAATAAAGTTCTAGGAGACATTTTAAGGGTGTAAGAACTTAGTCCTCCCTTAGAAATGAGTCCAATTATATTTCATTTCCACCCATAAAGTTTGAATGTATTGAAAATGCTATGAATAATCAAAGTTGGGTGAAAGCCATGCAAATGAGCTAAACAGTTTGAGAAGACAAGTCTAGACACTCATGGAGAAACCCAAAGGAAAGACCATCATTAGAACTAATTGATGTAAGAAACAAGCTGATGAAGCTAGAAAAGTTGTAGAAATTAAAGCAAGATTGGTTGCACAAGGTTATAATCAACAAGAAGGAATTGATTATGATGAAACCCTTGCTCCAATAGCTAGGCTAGAAGCCATAAAAATGCTACTTGCTTGGCCTAGAAATTACTCTTACCAAATTGATGTTAAGTCTACATTCCTAAATGGATTCCCTCTATAAGGAAGTTTATGTAAAGCAGTGCAACACCCCAAAAATACTTAAAAATTAATTTGAGTTTTGTTAGTCATAATTTTAAAAATATAACAGTTTAGCAATGATGGCGGCCAACAACATATAAGAAGGAAAAATTTCAAGTTGGATGGTAACCTGGGGCCACAAGCATGGGCAAGCTGGAATTACCTAGATCTGGGACCAGAAGATGCTTGGGATTAAAAAAGAGAGGGTTAAGGTTAGAAATAGTTAGGAATAAGGATTTTATACTTGAATTTAATTTCGGGTAATATCGATCTAATCGGATAACGTTTACCCTTTTGGCGAGATTTCGGTGTGTGATTTTTAATATTATAACCGAAAGATATTACCATCATCACCAATGGATGATATCCACCTATTTAGGACATGTGGAAGGCCAATATTTAATCTTTGAAATCCAAGATTAAATCTTTTAGCCATCCATTTTTTTCTTATTACATAATATCTTTATGCAATTATTATAAGATCGACACATGTCAAAGCTTGTTCAAGAAGCCAAATCCTTCTTCTTTAAGCATCAATTTCTGGCCAGCAAGGGGGGAGAGCAAGGAGAGGGGAAGAACCAGCCACCATTTTCATCTTCAAGAGCTTGATCTTGAGTTGTAAGCCCAGAAACATAGCCTAGAGTTGTGGAAACCTCAAAGTTCTTTCATTAAACTTGTTCTACACCTGATCTCTACAAATCTAATCGAACAAAATTTTATTCCTCATCAAACCTTGCCTTGTTACCTCACACCTCACTAATTTAAGAAGGGTTTGAAGTTGGTTTGGGGGCTTTGAGTGGAAGGATTCAACTAGCTGGATCATCTTGAAGCCAAAGATCCACTAAGTTGCTAAAAGTAGGGTTTTTGTTGCCTTTATTTGTCAAATTTTTATAATTATTTTTGGGTTGAGCTAAGTCCAAAATTTCTAGTTGTAGTGATTGATATTATGTTAATATTGAGTGTTAATTTTTGTCATAGATGTGGATGATGATAAAAATCACTTTTATTAAAAAGATGTTGAGTGATACTTGATTTTTGGGTTTCTTGGGCAAGTATATAATCCAATTTTTCTTGGGCATGTTGTACATTTAGACTGAAAAAATTATATGTTAAGTTAACATCTCACATGAATTTTCTTGAGTGTTGATTTTAAGGTTTACTGCCTCAAAAAAAAATCAGTACCAAAATGGGATTGATGTATTTGGTTGTTAAAAGCTAGAAGCAATAGTTGCTGTACAATTTTTATTACCATAGCAAACGATTCAAATTTTGACCTTTGACAAAAAAACTTCTTCCAATTAAAGTAACATATTGAAGTATCACTATGAATTTTATTGTGAGTTGATTAGATGGTTTTTTAGGCTGCTAAGTGGCTTCCAACTACTGAATTTGTATAATTTATCACAAGGCTAGGAGCCCGTTTGTATGAAATTTTCCAGGGTCTCTTCTAGACACATTTAAGTGTCATATAGAATTTTTTTGGCTCTTGAAATGACGTTGATATGGCAATGAAATGTGGTACCTAGGATAGGAAATTTGCCAAGGTGCTAGAATATGAGAAATGGCTGGAAATTTATTGGTAAAATGATATTATGTCAAGTGTATGGCATATGAATGCATGCTAATTATTTCAATTACTTATCCATGAGACATGAATGAACCTCTAATATGATTGAATACCTTTTGAGACAAATTATTTGATGTTAGATATTTGGCCATATGACTTGTGACACATAAATGCATGCTAGAGGAAATAAAGAGTGGTTTATGAGACATAATTGAAATTGCATTGGAATGAAATATACATGTGGCTTATGTGTCATTGAGAAAAGAGAATATATATGAACTTAAATTGTGCATGTTCTGACATATGGACAAAGCAAAGAAAACAATCATGATTGAATGAGGAAGGAAAAAAACAAAAAAGAGGAACCTCCCTAAATATTTTCATTCGATAAACGTATGGTTTAGAATAGAGTCTCTGTATATATTCAAAAATGAAAAAAAAGAAGTTTACCTGGCAAATGTAATACGGTATAAGGTTACGATCATCCTGAGCAGACTATTTCCCTTGTGTATGGTGTGAACCACTACAGATACCATTTGGTATAAATTATTTATTGTGGAATTGCCAACGAAAAATACCGATAAATATATGTAACTCCCTAATAATTAACCCAATCCTACGTCGTATGGATTAATTACTAGCTTTACACTTTACTTCATTCCTTAATCATATTTAAAAACTTAGTGAAATTATGAGCCATTTTTTTTAAAAAAAAAAACATAATTGAAATATAACCACATTAGCAAGTAGTCAATAATCTGGATAAAGGCATAAACAGACATATCATGAAGAACACATCATATTGGCTCCATCATATGACATCCATAATTACATTTCACATAGATATTTTGCCTACCAAGAACAAGTTAAGCTAGATGTAGGCATCAGGGGTAATTTTTTAAATAACAAAGAAATATTTTTTAATATTATCGCATAAGCATTCTCATTGTTTGCAACAGCAACTATAACATGCAAGCCAAAAATCATTCAATGATGTCAAATACTTAATAAGCATCAAATCACTACATAAACAAATTATCATTTCAAACTTCAAAGAACAATCATTATAAATTCTTCGGAAAAATTATGTTCTTAAACGAATTCGAAAATTTGAATCAAGGATCATCAATTATCAAACTAATTAATCATGAATCTAAATATTCATTACATCATTACCATTAATTATAAGCCTTAAGAACATTATTAAACTATATGGGGCAGCATAGGCAGCAAGTTATATTTAGGTTTTACAATGTGTAAAAGTTGCATTTTTAACCCTTTCTCATTATTCTTTTCCTTTTGATGCTAAAATTAATTACTAAACCAATTATGAATCATTCTCCCTTATCTAAACATAATAGAACCTGGTTCTTAAGGCCACTAAAGGCTTTGGACAGATGCATAAATTTCATTCTCTAAAGTTCTAAAAATCATGCTTTTGGTTTTCTAGAAAGCTAGTTTTATCTCTAACATGCATAAAATCATTCCTTTAGCAATAAACCATAATTATCACAACTTCAAACATATTAAACCATTATCATACAGTAGTACTAAACTCAATTAGTGGCTGAATTATGAACCTCACATAATTGCTTAAAATTACATTTTAAGTACATGTAAGATACTAGTTTCCCATAAATTCTTTGCAAAGCCTTAAAACTCTTTTAGAAACTAATTCTTTTTGTTAATCTTGAAAGAAATTATAGAACTAAATCAGTAGCTATTTAAAATCAGTTTGGGCCTACCTTAATTATGAGGCTGATTTATATATTGAAAGAATCTTCACGATTAAAATTCTCACTTAAGATAAAAGGAGCAAGTCTTGAGCTTTAGAGATTTAGTGATAACTAGAATCATAAACATGCTATGCAACCTCATTTTAATCTTATCTTTATAAGGTGATAACTTGGAATTATAAACATGATATGCAAGAAACTTTAGCGGTGGTAGTTGACACTTAACAATGGAGGGAGAAGAGAAATCTCTTAAGAAATGGAGTCCGGTAGTCGCACTCAGGGAAGGTGAAGGGAGAAGAGAATTCTTATTACATCTTATTAAGCTCCAAACTCAAGACTTTTTAAAGAATGAATTCTTTGACTCCATAATCTTAAGGAGGCTTTAAAGTTTTTATTACCATGGTTCCAACTTTGCTTGTGATACTTGGGCAAGTCTTTGAGCTCTAGGATCTTTAGGTGATGACATAAAATAAACATGTCATGCTTGATTCTTTTAGCCATTATAAAATAAAGTGAGAGCATAAAATAAATATGAGATGCAACCTCTTTATTATCTTTGAAGATTAAGTGACAACTTGAAACATAAACATGAAATGCAAGCTTGGAAATTTAAACATGAATATGCAAGTTCATTTATTCATTCTTGAGAATTTAGTGATGACATAGAAAGTAAACATGGTTATGCAAGGCATAAACTTAAACATGGATGCAAGTTCATTTTATTTCTTTACTAGAGCTCCTCCAAGACTTTAGAGAAATATAAATTCAACCCAATATATCTTAGCAAGACAAAGTGAAAAATACATCTTTCAAGTTCTAAACTCAAGATCTTTATTTTACATCATAAAAACATCATTCTTTAAAGTTTTGCATCAAGTGGAATTTTCAAGCTTTAGAGGCCTAACTTGTGATGGATTTACAACCAACACTCAAGGTCCTCATCATCAAGCTATCATCATATTCCCATATAGGCCTTATGGCTGAAATGTTCAAGGAAAAGAAAGAAGAAAACCGAATGGAAAAGCTAGAGAAAGTCCATGAAATCATCATTTTGAACCAAGAACAACACTTAGCAAAGCATAGAAATAAGCTTAAAGACAACTCCCTACCTAATTTGATTTGAAGGAAAGGAAAAGAACTTGGTTTCCTTGAGTGAAATGAAAGAAAATCTCTTTGAGAAATGGGAGAAGAATTTCAGCCAAGAGGAGGAAGAAAGAAAGCTTTTGGTGCTTCTAAAAATTAGAATTGTGTAAGTTATGAACTAAGGTCTCTAACACTCCTTCAAGCATGCCTATTTATAGAGATTTTGAGGCTCATAAATGGACAAAGAAGGAGGAAAGTCTGACCAAATTTGAGGAGGAAACAAGGAAGAAAAATCATCTTGTTTGGTGGCTTAAAACATGGAATCATGTTTCATGGTTCCTTGTTTTCATACCTTGGTTTTTGTGCATTCTTTGACAAATTTTCTGATGCATTATGGACCAAAATTTCGTGCATTACAGCCCAAGGAGGAGAAAATTTGTGTGTTCCATGTATTATGTAGGTGTAGGTAGGTATCTTTGCAAATTAGAGAATTTACAATTAAGGGCTTAGGTGAATTAGTAAGCAATTTGAGTTTTTAAAGCAATTTTAGTTCTAATCAATCTAAATAAATAATTTTGACTCTAGATTAATAATTAGAATCTAATAACCTTTAATTTGAGCCTAATATTGCTTAGGTTTCGCTATACGAATAAAAATCTCAAAATTTAAAAAGCACAAAGATAGGGACAAAATGGTAATTTTACTTAAAAATCCCGGGACCACCCAAGCTTAACTAATGGTTAATCATAGCTTAAAAACATGTTTTAAAACATTTTAGTGAGGTTCGGGCTAAGTCGGCACAGCAAATTAGGAGTAAAACGCCGAAGGGCGTTTTGGTCATTTCGCGTAAGAAAGCTCAAAATTATGATTCTTCTCCTCTATTAACACACATAACACAAACAATCCCTTATTAATATCAAAACATCCCTTGAGGATGGGTGGGGCCCACGATCCTCATTTTCTGAGTAAAATAACCTCAGGGGCATTTTGGTCATTTTATCCAGAATTGGGGTTTACAATTATCGCACGAATTGCTCCTATCCTTTCTTCTAATGTTATATTCCTTTATTGAGGATTGTTTGGTCTCAATTTTATGAAAAATTACTTAGGGTAATTCAATAATTTCTAAACGATAGTAAAAATTGAGGTGTTACATTCCCATTCCTTAAAAAGAATTTCGCCCTCGAAATTCGTTACCATGAATAGCTTTGGGATATTGTGCTTGCATGTCTTATTTAGCTCCATGTGAATTGTTCAGTCTAACCGTCGTCCAGTGCTACTTAACAGGGTCCAGCCTTGTTTCTTAATTGCTTAACTCCTCGGTAACGAACTTTATCGTGGGTGGCAAGTTAAACGTTAGGTCATCTCTTAATTGTAATGTTCTAGCTATTACATAATGACTTTGGGTAAATGAGCTATTTCTAACTGGGATACATGAAAAACATCGTGAAGGTTGGACAGACTTGGGGGAAGGGCTATAGGGGTCAGCTCAGTCCTACTTTGCTAAGGATTTCAAATGAGCAAGAACCTAAGCTGAATTCTCTTTTTTTGTTCTTCTTTCATCGCTCAGCCTATGCATGTGGTGGGGTGATCCTTAGGAACACATGGTCCCCTTCTTAAAATCTAGCGGTTTAAGGTTGTCCGCATGGTTTTTTTTTCGACTTAGGGCAGTAAGAGTCTATCCCTAATCTTCTTAATTTGTTCCGTTGTTTCCTCAGATATCAGGTCCAAGTGAAACTCTTCTCTGTGGGTTCATACCAACATAAGGGAGATTGGCATTTTTGCCAGAGGGCCTAATATGGTGCCATACCGATACTTGCATGATGACCTGTTGTTATATGCAAACTCAATAATAAGGTATTTATCCAAACTTCTCCTTTGATCCAAAACACATGCCCTTAACACATCCTCCAAGGTTTGGATAGTTCTTAGATTGACCATCTTTTTGGGGGTGATAAACCATGCTTAGACACAAGCTTTGAGCCAAATGCCTTCTGAAAGGCTTCCCAAAATCGTGATGTAAATTCGGATCTAAAATTCAGAGATTATCGATTGACGGTACTCCATGTAACCTTACTATCTCTTCATGGATATATAGTTGCTAGCCTCTCCAAGGAATAAGTCACCTTAATAGGTAAAAAGTGGGTAACTTAGTCAAGCAAACTCCACTACCCAAATGGCGTCATGATTCGCTTGGGTCCTCGTAGTAGACAATTCGAAAATCCATGGAGATACTATTCCACTTCCACTCGGGGATTGGTAGGGGTTACAACATTCTAGAAGGTCTTTGGTGCTCAATCTTCACCTTTTGACACACCAAGCACTTATTCACCCATGTGCACACATCCTTCTTCAATCTAGGCCACAGAACATCTTCTTCAAATCTTGATACATCTTGGTGGCACCAGGATGAAGGTGAAATGACTCTTATGGGTTTCCTCCAAAATGTCCTTCAGAGGTCACCACTAGGGGTACACATATATGACCTTCAAATCTCCACAAACTATCATTCCCTTGGGTAAAACCTTTCAACTTATTCAGCTCTTCCTGTCTCTAAGGTGTCTTGAAATTATCTATCTTCCCTTTGGACTTGAGCAATTCTTTCCTTGAATTCACTCGTAGCACTAAGATGAAAAGCTCTTATGCCCTTAGTGGTCAAGGTCATCCCTAGGTTTAAGGTCTCTCAACTGCTCAATTAACTCAATCTCCTTCACCATCAAATGGGATACTTGTAAGGATTTCTACTTAAGCATTACAGCTACAACATTAGCTTTGCCTGGATGGTAGTTCAACCCAAAATCATAATCTTTTAAGAACTCTATCCACCACTCCTTTGCCTCATGTTTAGCTTGAGCTACATTCAAAGAGATATTTCAAACTCTTTTGATCAGAAAACACCTCAAACCTCACTCAGTATAAATGGTGTCTCCAAATCTTTAGAGCAAACATGGCAGGCGGCTAATTCAAGGTCATGGGTAGGTAATTTGCCTATGCGGTTGTAAGTTGTCTTGATGATATGGCCACCACTTGCCTATCTTGCATCAATATGCAACCCAAACCTTTTTCTGGAACATCACAGTACACTTTGAAAGGCACATTGGTCCAGAAACACTAAAACAAGGTTGAGGTTAGCTTGTGTTTCAGCTCTTGAAAGCTCTTTTCACACTCAGGATCCATGAAAAAAAGGGGTGTTTTTCCTAGTTAGCTTGGTCAAAGGTAGGGAAATTAGGGAAAATCTCTTGATGAACCAACGGTAATAACAGCTCAACCAAAAAGCTCCTTACTTTAGTTAGGATAAACTGGTATTTCAGAGTTCACAATCGTTTCACCTCTAGGATCTACAACAATTCTTCTCTTGAGATACTACATGCCCTAAAAATTTCACCTCATCTAACTAGAATTCACACTTAGAAAGCTTGGCATATAGTTTCTTTTCCTTCAAGATCTCTAGTACTATGGTTAAGTGGCGTTCATGCTCTTCGTGGGTCTTGAGTAGATGAGAATGTCATCTATAAAAGAACAACGCAAACTGATCTAAATAGGGTCTAAAGATCCTATTCATGTAATCCATGAAAATTGCTGGAACATTGGTTAATCCAAAGGACATTACTACAAACTCGAAATAGCCATATTGGCGGATTTAGTACGAAAGGCCGTTGAGTATATCTTCATCTCTCACCCTAATCTGGTGGTAACCTGACCTCAAATCTATCTTAGAAAACACCTCACCTTTACTGGTCCATCAAGTCATCTAACCTAGGCAAAGGGTATTTGTTTTTCACCGTCACTTATTCAATTGCCTATAGTCAAGACACACATTCTCATACTTCCATCCTTTTTCTTCACAAATAGCACGGGGCTCCCTAAGGTGATGCAGACCTAACAAACTTTTTCTCCAATAAATCTTCCAATTGAGCTTTTAACTCATCAACTCTAATGAGGACATCCTATGGGGCTATAGATATGGGTCCTACACAGAAAGCAATTCTATGGAAAACTCTATCTCTACTTTGGGGGAAACTCGATTGTGTCATTACTGGAAATACTTGGGATAATTCCTTACTATTGGTATCTTATCAATACTTTGCTCAAAGTCTACATCACAGTGCACTAGCGCTAAATATAGCCTTTACTTTCACCCTTACTCCAGTCCATTTTCACGCAGTTATGTATAGACTTATAGGTTTCTTAGGTTCAATGGGAATAGGAAGAAACATGATGGTTTTCTCATAGCAAGTTTACGGCAGTACACAATTGGCCTAAGCCAATCCATGCCAAGAATCACATCTAGACCTCGCATGGGTAAGCAAATAAGATCTAAAACAAAGGATCTATTCTAATAACAAAATTGCAATTTAAACAAACATTTACAAGTTTTAACGGGTTTTCCAGCAGTAGGATGGAACAACAAGATCAAAAGGAAGCTTGGTACATGCAAGTTAAGGCTTTTAACACATGAGTGGGAGATAAAAGAATGGGAAGTGCCAAAATCATATAGTACAATTAAGTTTTTACCATGCATGTTACACTTACCTTCCACCAGATTCGAGATGACTTCGTCGTTGTTCTAGGTCATTAACGTAAAGACTTACTCCTTGGATACTGACTTGGGATTGGGGGTTGACGGTTCCTCTCTATGTCTCAAGAGT
This sequence comes from Dalbergia oliveri, assembly GCA_030441495.1. Classification (NCBI taxonomy): domain Eukaryota; kingdom Viridiplantae; phylum Streptophyta; class Magnoliopsida; order Fabales; family Fabaceae; genus Dalbergia; species Dalbergia oliveri. The sequence goes on from JAMLFY010000080.1 coordinate 70,295, forward strand.
AGTGGCCTGGCTTCCACGGTATGATAAACATTTGTCCTACTTAAACATCTGGCATGCTTCCATGATTCTTGCCGCACTTGGGACATTCCGTGGATGCATGGGGGGAGTTGGGGAGTGGAATCCTACTGGACCTCTTTGTGGTGCTTTCCCTTGTTGTTGTTATTGTTGTTGCGATTGTTGGGGTTATCTAGCGGGTTGTGTAACCCCGAATTTCTCAATATCCAAATGGGAATGCCCTGAGGTCGTTCCAGAAAACGAAGATCGCGGTCCAGCCATCCTCGAGGGGATGTTTTTGTGATGATAGGGGATTATGTATGTTATGTGTGGTAATGGCAGAAGAATCTCATTTTGAAGTTACGAGACGCGAAATTCCCAAAATGCCCTCTGGCTATTTAACCTCGTTTTGGTCAGGTTAATACAGGATTTTACCAAAAGGTTTTAAATGATGTTTTATGTGGATAAGCCAAGATAGCAGGGGTTAGCTAAAAATTCCTCTACCCATTTACACCCACTAAGTGCATCTAGCAGAATGACACGATTAGCAAAACCTAAGCAATATTAGGCTCTAATTAAAGATTAGTAAATTCTAATTACTAATCTAAGTAAAAATAATTAATCAGGTTTGATTAGAACCTAAGATTGCTAGAGAAGCTCAAAATCCTATTCTTGAATTTGAGACATTATGTCACCTTTTCATGAATAGTGTTTTCTCTCTCCAATTCCTTAAATCATGGAATTGTGTCTATGATTTGATTTGACTAAAGTATGGTTTTAATTCTCTAATGTAGTATGACCACTCCTTAATCAAGTCTTGAACCACCTTAATTAGCCATTTTAATCACCTAAACACTTGCTACTACAAATGCCTAATCAAGAAGCCTAATCAAAGACACACCTAAACACATCATTAAACCACAATTAAATGAGAGATTTTCCTCCCCCTTGGCTGCATAATCTGGCAGAAATTCCTCCCCATTCTTCACATGTTGATTTATTTTTACACACAAAAATGCCCATACTTTGCCATGCTTTGCCCATGCCTTGCCATACTTTCCACCATACCTCACCATGCCTCCATAAAGCAAATTTCTCTCACCTCATGGAACATGAGGCCAAGCCTCCTCCCCAAATCAGCCACAAGGTCTCATTCCCTCTATAAATACCATGCTTGGATGAGCTTGGTTGCATTTTGTTCATTTGCCAAGATTAGCTTCAAAGAGTAATCTTGAGTTCTTTATTTCCTCTCAAGACTCAAGAGTTCCTTTCCTTTCTTCATCTCTTCAAGCTCACAAAGAAAACATCTCATCTTCTTTTCCTCCTTGCCTTGGCCAAAAATCATCAAGCATCAAGGAAGAAGTTGTTCTCCTCAACTTGCTTCAAGAACCAAGCTTTCCTCTTCACCACTAGGTAGGGAGTTTTCTTTCAAGTTCTTTCTTTTCGTTACATGTTCGGCCTTCAAGGCCATTGATGATGTTTCATGATAGGTTAATGATGAGAGTTCTAGATGATGACTTTGAGTTCATCGCAATGAAACCTCTAAAGCTTGAAAATTTGGTCTTGGACCATAAATGATTTCAGTTTGCTTTCTTTTCCTTGTTCAAAGTTTTCATTCTTGTTTCCTTTTCCCTCAATGGTTTCGGTTTCCATTTCCTTTTTTATAAAAAGTTTGATATAGATGTTAAGTAGATCACTAAAAGATGTTTGAAGAACTTAATCACATATTTTCAAAAAGCTCTAAGCTTACCCTTGCCAACCTTAAAGTTGGTCGGCCTTATAGAATCCACTAGATTGAAGCCTATGAGCAATAAAATAAAGAATATGAAGTAGTTTCCTTTATGTTTGTTTTTATGAGTGTTGAGATTTATTTCTTAGTTATGTTACAATGTTGGTTTTAAATTGTGGAAAGATGATAATCATTTCAAAGAGTTTTTAGAAAGGTGTGATAAAGTGTTTTTGGAAAGGAAGGATACTTGAAAATGTGTTAGAAAGTTTAGTTTAAAAAAGGATTCTTGGTAATCGATTCCTGGGCTATAATTGATTACCAGAAGCAATTTATGATTTCTTTATAGTAATCGATTACCAAGAGGTGTAATCGATTACCAAGGTGTTCTTCGTTTCCAGAACCAGTTAGAGACTCATGTAATCGATTACGTGTTCATGTAATCGATTACCATGATGTCCTTTTCCAACAGTTTTGTCTTGGTAATCGATACCAGCACCTATAATTGATTACCAGGACCTAAATGTGCCAAAAATGAGTGTTTTGATTTTAATGGGATGAACCTATGGTATGGATGCTTATGTGATGTTACCTTTTTACATGATTACTTAATGGGAATGTACATGATATGATGAAAAGAAATTATGATGAGAATGCCTATGTGTATTGAAGTCTTACTTGATTATTTACTTGAAATGCGTATGACGTGATGAATGTTACTTGAAATGTTATAACGTTGCATGAGAAAAGTATATGGTATGTTTTAAGATGATTCCATGCTCATGTTGCATAAATGATATGTTATATGATGTATTATGATTGTACGCTCATGTTGCATCCATACAAAATATGTTAATGAGGAAATGATCCCATTATGACTTCAGTTAAGGGTTGTACGGGAGTGATCCAGAAAGAGAAAAGAGATATGTTAATGTAAAGGTTATATGCAGAACGCATTTCTCTTCTAGCTCATGAGAGAAAGTAAACTCGTGGGGGGTATGGACGCGACATCCAAAGCGGACAAAGTCAGAGTCTTAAGCCGGTTAATGTGTTTCCAAGAAAGAAAAGAGATATGTTAATGAGGAAATGATCCTATTATGACTTCCTGAGTTAAGGGTTGTCGGGGTGATAAGAAAGAGATATGATTCCCCTCTATTTTTCCCAGGATAAATCACGGCTAGTTAGGATGAGCTCATTCCTAGGCGATAGGTGATTAGGAGTTTTGGTGGCTATGATAAAATCGCGGGGCGGCATGTTGGATGGATTTTGGTGGCTATGACGGAGTTGAAAATGAGAAAATGATTAAGTGAAAAGTTATGAAAGGAACTCACAAGTTCAATTATGATAAAGTAAAAGATGCACATGCATATGTTTCGTTGAAGTTTCATTGATGCTTGATGATTAAGTAATATGTGTTATCTATGTGTATTGTCATGCTCAAGCATTGCCATGCATACATAGAATATATGTTGCATTCAATGTCATTAAGACCCATGTTAAAAGACACCACTTCGGATAAAAGAACTTGAGAAATGTAAAATTGAATCTTATGCATGCACACCCTTTCATAATAAGACCGAAGTGGCTGGGGGCAACGACAATGACACTTGTGTTAGAGTCGGGAAGCCCTGAGAATCTTATATAGATTTCTCATCCCTTTTCCTTTCTTCCGTGTCTTCTCCGGAGGCGAGTGATGCGGATGTTCGTGATCCTTTGTGAGGCGCAAGTTTAGGAACCAGCACTACAGGGTAAGAAGGTCGAGGTGGAAGCGAAGATTAGTCTAGTAAAGTTATAGTAATGTCTAGTGTTGGGTTCGTGTACATTCATCTTTTGTTGTGTTTAGTATCTTGAGATGTCCTCATGTTCGAAGGGCATCGTCGTATGATGTGACTATGATATGTTAATATAAATTATGTTGTGACTATTCCATAACCTGTTTCTATATGCTATGATAATGTGTATATGTTGGCTATATCTTGTGTGTATTAATCGTTATGTATGCGCACGCGCGGCTCGCATTTTAAATCTTAAATTCAAAAAGAAAAATTTAGTCATATTTATTACGTATTTTAAATAAAGATAAGTCAAGTTCTGAAACAAAGACGTAACACGCTAATAATTAGCCAAATGCGACTGAGCGTATTAGGTGAAAGTTAGGGTATTAAGGTTGTTGTTGTTCGGCCTTCCTTGTTGAAAGTTCCTTTGTGGACCTTGGGGTCTCGATTGAGGTGGGAATGGGGGTCAGTTCTGCCTCTTGAATTGTTGACCTTGAGGTGTTCAAGCTTCTTGGTGACATTATAGAGCTTGAGGTGCTCAGCTTTTCTCTTCCTTTCTTCAATGATGCAAACATTTGTTAACTAGAGTAGAGAAATCCTAATCTCCAAATGGGCAAGACTCCACATTAAGCTCTGTGCTTAGACCCTTCATCCGTTCTATTCAATGCATTTCCAATCTCGTAGGGGTTCTCCTGATACATCCTTGAGAACTTAATAAGTTCTTCAAATCTGGGCAGTGTCATGGGCCAGATTCATATTTCCTTGGACAAGTTGCATAAACTCAATGTCCTTGGCATTTTTGATCGACTCTGGAAAATCTTCTCATAAAAATGGACCTTAAATAGCTCCCAATCAATGTGGGTGTCGGTACCTCCAAAGTCTCTGGGCATCTCCACCAAAAACCAACATTCCCTCAACATATGGGTCACAGAGGTGACTTTCTACTACTTTACCTGACATGGGACTCCAGACAAAATACCTTCTCAATATTCTAAATCCATTCATCTGCTACATTTGGGTTGAGGGTTCCCTTGAAACTTTGTTGGTTACCCTGCAACATCCCAAAACGAGCGTGTTGGGGTCTCATGGCCTTGATTTGGCTTCAGCTTGGCGATCCTGATCCACTCGTTCCATCATCATCCTCATTGTCCTTGCCACATCATTGAGTGCTCGGCGGTCTCATTGTCCTGGTTATTTTGTTTATGCAGGCGTTCCTAGTCTGTTGTAAAATTTTCCATTGGTCCCTATACACACAAAACAACAATCCTAAGATAATCAGGTTAATATTCATGCAAAGTGAGCAAGTTACCATGGTACGTGCAACATCCAGTGGTCATGCATTTCTAATCCTCAAACTTCAGTCCTAATGATAAACATTTACACATGACATTTCTAGTATTATGCTTAAGAAGCATAGCCAATTCCAAATGCTACAAGTTTCATGAGAACCAAAACTGTCTGATACCAAAATGTAACACACTAATAATTAACCCGAATTGACCTCGTAAATCATCTGATTAATTACTAGACTTTACTCTTGCTTCAATTCCATAATCATGCTTGAAAATACTTACACAGTGAAATTACGAGCCATTTTTTTTTTTTAAAACATAATTGAAAACGTGAGCCGCGCATAACAATTAAAGAGCAATGGCAGTTGGAATAAAACGAAAACGCAGACATATCATGAACACATCATATTGGCTCCATCATATGACATCCATAATTACATTTCACATAGATATTTTGCCTACCAATAGAGTTAAGCTAGATGTAGGCAATTAAACAAAACATAAATAACATATATATGATAAAAAAACATCTATCAACACACCTATTTATAACACTTAGAGATAGGAATAGGGTTTAAAGATTCATGCTCAAGGTCTACCAATACATTCCCTCAAGGATAATAGCTGGTTTCACAAGATCACCTGCATCTACAGATAAGAGCATCAACAAATCAGACGAACATCACCATAGCTTTCTTAAAGACGAAATGGAAAGAAAGAAAGAGGGAATGAGAACTTATAAAAGAATCGCAGTAGGGTACTCACCTCATATGCATCGTGTCATCATCATCGTCCCCAAACCTCGGGTATTATTATGAAATGTGACATGCTAAGATTCATTAATTCATTTGATATACTTGCAGAGAGTTAGTTATACTCAGCATTTTAATCATGCGTCTTAAAATGCATCATAAACTTAGCATGTCATGTTTATAATGAACTTTTCCTTTCATATATAATTACATAATTATGCATAAGACCACATCATATTCCCATCATCACATCATAAATACTATGCATAGGAATATTAATATTTCTCATCATTATCTCATAAATACTATGTATAGAAGAATATCATAATCACATAATACGTTACTTAGTTCCTTAGGTGACTTAAAGTTACTTTCATCATCAGTTTTCCTGGGCCACCCTATACTCCACCTTTTGGGAGTAATCTAGGTTATGACTTCATACCTGCTAGTCATCACCAGCATATACTTATCCCTTTTGATAAGTAGAATTTGAACCACTCCATTTTGAGAGAATGGTTTAGGATTAAGTAACACCTTTCACCACCTATAGTCTGAATGGGTACTGTCCAAAGGATCATTTCCTTATAAGTTTAAGTCACCATTAAGTCTTTGCATGTTATATCATAATACAATTCTCAATTCATAATCATTCATAACATTTCTCATTTAAAGTCTTATTTCTGGAATAATATATATACCAACTGTAATCATGCATCTGGGAAATTCCCAAGAAAGAGAGGTGGGTCAGAGATGGACACGCTTAAATACCAAGTCTTCCTAGCCAGAAACCTTCCAAATTACTTTCTAAATTAATATACTTTCTTCCAGCAACAAGGGTAAATTTTTAATAACAAAGAATATTTCATTATTTTATGCATAAGCATTCTCATTGTTTGAGAACAGCAACTATAACATGCAAGCTCGAAATCATTCAATGATATCAAATACTTAATAAGCATCAAATCACTACATAGACTTATCATTTCAAATTTCAAATAACCATCATCATAAATTCTTACCAAAAGTTCTTAAACAACAAAAACTTTAGAATTGGGTAACCTCAATTATCAAAGTAATTAATCATGAATCTAAATGATTCATTATCATCATTACCATTAATTATAAGCCTTAAGAACATTATTGATTATATGGGACAGCATAGGCAGCAAGTTATATTTAGGGTTTCACAATATCCTGAAAGTTACATTTTTAACCCTTTCTAAATTATAAGGCTTTCCCGATGCTACAATTAATTACTAAACCAATTATGAATCATTCTCCCTTATCTGAAATAATAATGAACCTGGTTCTTAAGGCCACTAAAGGCTTTGGACAAAATGCATAAATTTCATTCCCTAAAGTTCTAGAAATCTTGCTTTTACGGTTTTCTAGAAAGTTAGTTTTATCTCTAACATGCATAGAATCATTCCTTTAGCAATAAACCATAATTATCACAACTTCAAACATATTAAACTATTATCATACAGTAGTACTAAACTCATATTAGTGGCTGAATTATGAACCTCACATAATTGCTTAAAATTACATTTTAAGTACATGTAAGATACTAGTTTCCCATAAAATCTTTGCAAAGCCTTAAAACTCTTTTAGAAACTAATTAATTCTTTTTGTTAATCTTGAAAGAAATTATAAACTAAATCAAGTAGCTATTTAAAATCACCTTGGGCCTACCTTAATTATGAGGCAAAGTTATATATTGAAAGAATCACAATTAAAATTCTCACTTAAGATAAAAGGAGCAAGTTTGACTTTAGAGATTTAGTGATAACTAGAATTATAAACATGCTATGCAACCACATTTTAATCTTGTCTTTATAAAGTGATAATTTGGAATTATAAACATGATGCAAGAAACTGGAGCAGTAGTAGTCCGCATAGACAGATGGAGGGAGAAAAGAATCTTAGAAGGAAGGCGGTAGTTTGCATGGACCGTGAAGGGAGAAAGAGAACTCTTATTACATCTTATTAAGCTCCAAACTGAAGACTTTTTAAAGAATGAATTCTTTGACTCCCATAATCTTAAGGAAGCTTTAGAGTTTTATTACCATGGTTCCAACTTTGCTTGTGATACTTGGGCAAGTCTTTGAACTCTAGGATCTTTAAGTGATGACATAAAATAAACATGTCATGCATTGATTCTTTTATCCATTATAAAATAAAGTGAGAGCATAAAATAAATATGAGATGCATCCTCTTTATTATCTTTAGAGATTAAGTGACAACTTGAAACATAAACATGAAATGCAAGCTTGGAAATTTAAACATGAATATGCAAGTTCATTTATTCATTCTTGAGATTAATGATGACATAGAAAGTAAACATGGTTATGCAAGGCATAAACTTAAACATGGATGCAAGTTCATTTTGTTTCTTTACTAGAGCTCTTCCAAGACTTTAGAGAAATATAAATTCAACCCAATATATCTTAGCAAGACAAAGTGAAAATACATCTTTCAAGTTCTAAACTCAAGATCTTTATTTTTACATGATAAAAACATCATTCTTTAAAGTTTTGCATCAAGTGGAATTTTCAAGCTTTAAAGCCCTAACTTGTGATGGATTTACAACCAACACTCAAGGTCCTCATCATCAAGCTATCATTATATTCCTTCTTAGGCCATTTGGCCGAAATCATTAAAGAAAAATAAGGAAAGTGAAATTATAAAGCTTAAAAACTAGTGAAACCTTCAAGTTTTAGAGGTCTAACTTGTGAAGGCTTTGCAACCAACACTCAAGAACCTCATCATCAAACCATGGTCTCATCATAATCTAGGCCATAAGCCGAAGATGTTAAAAGAAAGGGGAAAACAAAACCGAAATTGAAAGCTAGAAGAAAGTCCATGAAATCATCATTTTTGAGCTAGAAAAATAACTTGTCATAGCATAAAATGAATTTAAAAGAAACAACTCCCTACCTAATCTGATTTGAAGGAAAGGAAGAGACTTGGTTTCTTTGAGTGAAATGGAAGAAAATCTCTTTGAAAAGCTGAAGAAGAGATTTGGAGCAAGGAGGAGGAAGAAAGAAAGCTTTTGGTGCTCCCTAAGAACTAGAATTGTGTAAGTTATGATCAAAGGCTTCTAACACCTCTTCAAGCATGCCTATTTATAGAGATTTTGAAGCTCATAAATGGACAAATGAAGGAGGAAGGCTGATGGATTTTCATGGGGAACAAAGGGAGGAAAACATGGATTCAAGACAAGTTATATGAATTTCAGGGAATTATGTCTCATGGTGACATTTTTTGGCATTTTGTTTTAGTGTATCTTTGGGCAATTATTCTGATGCATAATGGCATCAATAATTTCATCCATTACAGCCCAAGGAGGAGAAATTTGTGTGTTCCATGCATTATTTTAGGTGTAGGTAAGGTATATTTGCAAATTAGAGAATTTGCAATTAAGGGCTTAGGTGAATTGATAAGCAATTTGGGTGTTTTTAAGCAATTTCATATTCTAATTAATTTAAATAAATAATTTGGACTCTAGATTAGTATTAGAATTTAATAAGCTTTAATTTGAGCCTAATATTGCTTAGGTTTC